>CAUYLG010052595.1:0-138290 GCA_963573385.1 Cacajao melanocephalus | reverse complement strand
ACTCTCAGTCCTCAGCGCTTCCAATTGCTGTTCTCCTTGTGGGGACGGGACCAGCCGAGCCGGAGTCGTCCCGTATACTCCGCGCCGAGAAGCGCCGTGCTGGGGCGCCGGCAAAATAGCCGCGCAGGCCAAAAAAGTCGCGCTGGTGACCCCTGTGTCTCCTCCGCCGGGAATCTCCTAGTCTGTGGGCAACAAAAATTCGTCTGAAATTGCGGCATCCACTCGCTCTCTGTGCTTTCACTGGGAGCTACAATCCTGAGCTGTTGTTAATCGGCCATCTTGGATCTCTCTCCAAAACTCATTTCTTTATTTAATTAATATCTATTCCTTAAGAGAACTAACCCCGATTTTCACTCCTGTGTGTATGTGTAACTTTGCAAGTTTAAATTAGAGAAAAATTATTTCTACCCATCTATAAGTCACAAGTCAATGAGTAAAATTTCTAGGGCCCCTCCTATATTTGCTGTCTCACTCAACTGATAGATATTTATTACATGTCCTAGAATAGAAATTCTATACAAATAATTTATCTTAAAATTCAACAAATAAAATAAACAATGAAAATTGGAAGACACATTTCTTCAAGTAAAAGTTGCCATTTTGCCATTTAGTTTCTTAAACAGTTAATTTTAAAAATTGCAAAAAAGTATTTAAAAATACCAGAAAGTGCTAAAACATAGATAGGATACAATAAACATAAGCCATAATAACACCACCCAAATATAACTACAACTATCATTAGATTTTTGTATATATTTTCTGCACATGAATACAAACATGCATCTATAACAAAAATGGCACCATGTTTTGTAATATGCTTATTTTATTGAATATCATATATAACCTTCACCATTTGTAGATGTACATAAGTATCAAAATTTTAATGACCTCATAGTATTCTATACTTAAATCATAATTCATTTGGTTTCTAAATTAATAGATATTAAAATTGATTCCAATTTTTCAAATATTGTACATTTTTATTAATTTAGCTTTCTTTTACACACTTCTTATAAATTGGCAGATTTTAGGAAGTTTTTTATAAGTGCAACTGAACAAAATAAATTTTGACTCTTTAATTTTTAATGCAAAAATAATGTAATAATAAATACTCTTAAGTATGAGAAACTCTTTGTTCCATAAAAAATAATGTAATTGCTGTTGTCATATATAAACTCAGATACTTAGAAGATATACAGAATACCCAAGTTCTCTGTATATATTTTCACAATAAAGCAAAATACAATAAATAAGGTATACCTGTATTAGGTATGGACTGTAATCTGAGGTGGACTACCAATTAACTTTCTAAGATAAATTCTCAAATAAGTTACATTGATACTATTGATACTACTTTTAAAAACTGCACCTAAAATACCGAAGAAGTCATACAATGGTCACTAGTTTGCACTAAGCAACTCTTAGTAAAACAAAAAACAACAACAACAAAAAACATATTTTCTTTCTTTCTCATGTATTGGCTCATGTTTGCATTGATGAAATTGGGGAAGAAAAAACATTATTAATACACCATGTAATATATTCCAGGGATATTATACTTTATAAGTCTGATCATTTAATCTTAATAAAAGTGCTATCATTTTGGATAGCATTACCCCAATCTTAAAGAAAATGAAATTGAGATTTATGGATATGAACTATTTGACCAAGATCATTGAGTTAGTTTGGTTTTTCTCCATTTTCTTTTGCCTTTTTCTCCTCATATCCATTGTTTGTCCATCCTCTGGTCTGTTCTGTATCAGACATGGCCGACCCATGAAAATCAGGATGCTCAAGCAGCCTGATTCTGATTCTGTTGCTAAGCAGCCTTTACCCAATGACACACCGGGCAGGAAACTGGACAATGACAAAAAGAAGCCAAAGTAAATTCCCTTCCTCTGCTCTGAGCAGCATCCTCAGCAGATGAAGTGTCTCTTCTGCGATTTCAGCTCCTGTTAGACAACCTTTCCCTTGGTGGGTGCAGCTCCCACACAGCTGTCTCATTATGATTCCTGCTCCTACCAAGTGGCCTCTACTCTGGAGCTCTTTAACACCCCTCATCTCTCCGACTTGCCAGTCTTAAGGGAGGTTTACAGCTTTCTACTCTGCACATTTCTGGGTTACTGTTGGTTCATTGAGCCTTACAGATCTTTCAACAACTACGTTATTTGCTTCCAAAGCAAAACTAACCCGAGAGACCACAGAACTACTTCACATTTGATTTGTTTTACCCAGAAGTATAACCACTAATCAAATCCACGTCTACCTAGATTCAAGGTGTGCAGTTGTTCCAGTTTTTCAATGTAGAAATTTCAATGTAATTGCTAATATTAGAGCAAAGGGAAAAACGACCAAAGCAATAGTAACAGAACCACAAGCGGTAGGAATTGTTTGTTCAGTCTATAAATTCTTCAGATTAGAAAGGCAGATATACACAAATGACACATCCTTTTCACTGCCTTTACCTTAGGCCTTCTCAATTTCATTTCCTGCTTTTCCTGTAACGTCAGTAATGTTTCATAGACATAAGGCTTTTTGGTTTCTTGTCAGCAGAATACATTAGAAATTATCTTCCTGACAGTATTAAGTAGTTTGTCCTTTGGCACATTTTTTTTAAGGCTATAACTTTTTCTTTTTCCTTATAACTAAGAACCTTAACATAGAAACATTTCACAACATACTTGTATAGGTATAAGGGATTTGTGGATTTTGTTCTTCTGTTATTGTTTATTTAGCTGTCTTTATCACATGATGTGATAAACAAATAATTTTAAAACTTCACAATATATTTCACTGGCTGAAACTGATTAATAATAAGTTATTAGGTCACTTACAGCAATGAACAGACTTAATGCTGAGAAAACTGTAAAATCTAATAAATCTGCATCCCCAATTTATCCTTCTGTGCCTTTTACTACCTTTCTGTTCTATAAACCACAACAGGCACATAATAACTTCAAGGGGCTGCTGATCTAGCTTTACTTTGTAATAAGCTACCCCATTTAAACAAAAAAGTATTAACATTTTAATAAATAGGTAGTTCTTGATGTCAATGGACATCCCCATTGCCTCTTTTTATATAATATTCAGCATTAGTGACATATGAAGGAACAAAATATTTGAGACAGTGGGTTCTCACAAACATTTACATTTATCTATTAAAAATAATAATGGTTAAAAGTATTGACTGAGCACCTGTTATACACCAAGGTATTAGATGCCAAAGAGAGAAACAGGATTTTTCTAGAAAGTCGTATATTACCTTAGGTACGTTCCTAATCCACAGAAGTAAATGTCTATCTGTCCTATGAATAGATGGCTAGGAAGGTCATTGAAAAATTGGCATTTAATCATTTTCATAGACCTGCACCTAGAAACACTATTCTGCAAGCAAACATAGTATGACAAATAACAAAGCTGGCCCAGATGACGATTTTTAAAATTTTAACACTCATCTAATATAACAAGTAAAGTTACACGTGAAATACTTATGCTGTGGATATTTATACCTATGTTGTTTAGATTTTTACCCACTATCTAAATTGCAATTAAAAATACAATTAGATACCTTGCTCTAAAATTACCCATGTATTTCTAACAATAATATGGTAACACAGGTTGCTAACTGGTAGCTTATTTCTAAATATTCCTGCTTAATGCTAAATGAATTCTTCAGCAACAATATATACTAAAGTGTCTAAAAGCACAAAATCTGGATCGCTGGTGTCTGGGACTGAGACTGAATACCGACTCTGTCATTTATTCGCTACGAAACACTACGCAAATCATGAAAACACTGTTCATCCATGTCCTTGTCTAAACAATAAGTATAATGATTGTGCTTATCTTACAGGATTAAAGCATTAAATGAAAATGAGAGCTGATCTACGTAAAGTGCTTATACTTACATATGATGACCTGTATAAAGTGTTTGCCAAGTCATAATAAATATATAAATGCTATTTACATGTTTTTTTACAGTGACTCATAATAGCTAGTGTGTTTTCTGCTATAAAACATAACTGTTCATAAAATATTTGTATACTAGGTATAGAAATTACAATTAGCTTTATGTTGCTATCAATGGAATTAAGATTAGACACAACAGGCCTGCTATGTTGAATACAGTATAACTTCAGTGTTCTCTCATGAATTTACTATGATCTGAAAGTTTACAGAAACTGTGAGGATGTAAATTGGTATTTATACACTATCAGTTTAAGGCCGTCCAATTCAATTTTTTAAATCAGTTAGATTATTAACAATAATTATTCCCTCAACCAAATAGTTCACAGAAGTTTTGTTTTTGTGATTTATTTTCACTGATGCCCAACCAAGAGATCAATAACTGTATCATACAATTCTTTTGTGTATAATATAAATAGTAAGCTCTGAAACCAAAATTGAGTAGAAAACTGATAAACATTGATTTCCTTACTTAAGCAAATAATGTAAAAATTAGAGTAAACATCTTGCAAGGAGGCGTGGCTAAATTCAAGGTCTTGGTCCTATTAATTTATCATCCTCTTCTATCCTGACATGCAGCGATTTCTTTTTTTCCCACTAGTTTTCAGCATTTGGCTACTCAGTGCCTAGATTACTCCGAGTTGCTGTAATTTTTAGGTCTTAAATAACCTGTGCATTTGCTACTCTTTCATTAAGAACCATTCTTTTCTCACGCTTCTGTGGCTGCTGCTGCTGTTGGCGTTTCTCACACCTTCTACATTTTGTCAGCCTTTGGTGAATCGTTAATACAAGATGTATCCTCCTGAAAAAATCAGCGTTTCTCTCTCAAGATTTATACTTTTTTATTTTTTTAATTTTTTGGTCATATGGCAAGTAGGGAATGTGTCAAGCTTTCACTTGGTCTTAAAGATCACGACCTTGATCTCAAGGCCAAAGGAAACAATTCTTAATGGGTCATATACTTAGATCTTACCACTATTCCTCCATCATCACATAAGTATATTTACCAATCTCTGTAATACCAATGATTGTTTGCCAAGACACTCCATTACCAGCACTACTAGGGCACAGATAAGAACACATGGAACCTTTAATGCAAAGTGAGTGATGAATGCACTAGAAGAACATAGAAGAAAGACACTGACCTCAATGTGAAGTATACTTGTATGAGGGCTTTCTTAGGGAAAGTTTCTAAAAGAGGTAAAACAGTTGTATCTGAACCCAGGCGTTAATATTCTCTTAACATCTGCTCTCAGCACCTCTCCTCCAAAAAGACTATTGACATTAGCCACATATATTTTATGGAGCTTAGTGTAAGATAAAATTTGGGACTAATAGTGCAAAAATTATTAAGAATTTCAAGATGGTGACAGCATAACATTAGGCTAAGCATTAGACCCTTCTGACCATGGGACTCTGTGGTCACATAGGTTCCATGCCCATGAAATTGAATCTGGCCAGGAACAAGAGTGTGTCTTAGGGAAAATAAAATTTATTCACTTTTTCATTTCAGTTGAAAAACATCTTGTTATTCTTTAGCCTTGGGTAACAGACACAACTGTAATGCATTTTGAAACACAAAGTTTGCATTGAATTGAATTCACTTCTGCTAATATTTATGGAGTAGTTACTTTGTACAGGGGACCACATTAACCATTAGAAAAGACAAAGGTATACTCTGGGCCCTAAAGGATATTAAGGAGTAGAAGGAAAGGGATTGTATACAACCACCTGGAATAAATGTGTGACAGTGGCAAATGCTATAAAAGAACTATGAGTATTATGTCCCTTCCACTTCCTCATGCGACACTGCAATTGTTTCTGTGCTCATTTATCATCTAAGAGTCCTCAATTACTGTGTATCACAATAATCTTAGTACCTCACATTGTGTCTGGCATATAAGAAACTTTCAATAATTTTATTTTACGAGTAAATAAATGGTCCAGGGAAGAATCATATAAAAATTATGACTTTTTAAATTTATACCTGGTAAAGTAGGGATGGACTTTTGAACCATGTGCTAGCTGAGTGTGAATTGCAGCTCTGACTCCATCTGGTTTCTGCTTAGACAAGTCAGGTATCTTCTCTGTTCTTTAATAGCATAAGAGTTAATCAATGTGAGAATTGCTGTGAGATTTAGAAATAATGTATTCAAAATGTACATGCTTGGTATCACCTAAATTCAAAATTCTTCATAGGATTAAATTTCTCTCTGATCTTCTGTTTCCCTAGTATAGTAAGAAAAGAACAAAAACCTCAGAGCCAGATTCACTAGACTCAAAACCAACTTTACCATTTACTGAATGAAAATGGTGGGTTTACTAAACTTCTCCAAGCCTCCATTTTCTTTAGCTATGAAATAGGGACAAAAGTAATGCTACCACCATGATGTTGCTATAAAGATTAAAGTCATTTATATACGTAAAAGAGTGGGAAGCTATATCTGACATATGGTAAACATTTTATAGAGCCTTTGAAATTATTAATTACTGTAACACCATTATTTAACTGGATCAGCATCAGAACATCAAATTCATATTAGACTCCACCTTTATTGTTGTTTCCATGAAAACATTCTCATATATTTTCCTTTGATTCCACGCCAATAACTTCACTAGTTCATGAATGTATATATTCTTGGATAAAGTACAGCACGTCCTTGAGTTACATCATTTTATTCAATACCATTTCATTATAATGTTGATGAGAAAACAAATCAATCCCTGCCCAGTGAATTATGGTGACAAGTGAGTTCTCTTTCAGTTAGTTCATGCCTGATCTGATTATTTACATGTCTGGGACCTGCCTCCCTCATTCTTTTGATCCTTCCGTCACTCACTCCCCCTTCACCTTCTGCCATGAGTAAAAGGTTCCTGAGACCTCACCAGAGGTGGATGATGGCGCCACACTATCTGCACAGACTGCAGAACCATAAGCCAATTAAACCTCTTTATAAATTACCCAGCCCCAGGTATTCTTTTATAGCAATGCAATAATGGCCCAATACAATTGGCTCGTGTAAAAGGTCACAGTCTGTAGAGTGTGGGTGTGTGTGCGATGGAACAGCACCCTGTCCAGGGCTGGTTTCCACCTTGCATTGGGAGCTGCTGAGAGAGGCTGGAGAAACCCACTATCCTGACCTGGAAGAAGCGGGTTGGAAAGTAGATGAATGAATGAATACAAATCATTGTAAAATAAAAATGTGCAAAGTATAAGATAATCATATCAATGCAGGATGCAGTACTAAAGTACTCAATGGACCCGACATACTGATTATTTGGTTTTAAACTCATGGTGGTAGGAGGTGTGCCTATTGCTCCTATGGTACAAATCTGTTGCAGTATGTTACTGTTCTGAATATTGCAGGGATTGGAACACAATGGTAAGTATTTATGCATCTAAATATATACAAACATAGAAAAGGTAATACATTGTGCCACAGTGTTAGGATGGCTAAAATGTTACTAGGTGAGGTGGAATTTTTCAACTCCACTATAATTTTATGGGACCACCTTCCTATGTGTATGTGGTCCATCCTTGACTGAAATGTTATTATTCAGCATTATTGTGTTTGCATTAAGCAATTCAAATATTCAAATATAAATATTAAACCAAAGCTTCTAAATATAAAATTTTCTTACTATCCAAACAGTATTCCAAAATAACAAAATTATGTTAAACCTACTGATACTTTACTTTGCTGATTAAGCTAACGTGCCTTTGAAAACTCAGGAAAACTCTTACAAGGCACCAGAAAAGTATGAAGTAATTCTTTTTATTATGAAAATTCCAAGATTTCAAAAAAGCTTAGAAAAACTCAGGACATCAAGCTGCAAAGTAATAGTAAATCATAATATTTAAAGATAGTCATATACAAAACAATTTTTAAAAATGGGGTTACTAGGCTGGATGCAGTGGCTGATGCCTATAATTCCAGCACTTTGAAAGGCCAAAGCAGGCAGATTCACGAGGTTGGGAGTTCAAGACCAGCCTGGTCAACATGATGAAACCCCGTCTCTACCAAAAATTCAAAAATTAGCTGGACATGGTGGTGCGCGCCTGTAGTCCCAGCTACTGGAGAGTGTGAGACAGGTGAACGGCTTGAACCCAGAAGGCAGAGGCTGCAGTGAGCCAAGATCCTGCCACGGCACTCCAGCCTGGTGACAGAGCAAGACTCCATCTCAAAAAAAAAAAAAAAAAGTTACTAGTGCATATGTAATTTTCTTAACAAATCTTTGTTCCTGACATAATGTGAAAATAAAAATTAAACTTTGCCACAATTATAATCCTATTTGATTCATTACTGAAAAAAATATATTAATTAGATAAACCACATCTTAGAAAACATGGAGATACACTGTGATCAAAATTTGGATACTTAATTGAGACAAAATTTGAAAATATTTTGGCAAATTAGTGAAAAATAAAACAAGAAAGATCTTACAAAGCTATCAAGCTTTTAATGCAATGCTTTCTAAAACTTTGAGCACTTTTTTTCCTATAATTTAAAACAAATCATATTCTTAGCACAATATTACCAATTCACTAGAAAAATCAAAAAAATTGAGAGAGTTGAAGAAACGTAAATTCATTTATGTGAAAAGGAGAAATCTAGAAATAGAAGGCAATAAAAAACATTTTAAGAAAACAGGGATCAATTTAATTTTAAAACAACAGTTTGAAAACATGTAAAGCCAAAGGTATTTAACAGCACACTAGACAACACAAATATCATCATCTGTATTTATTTGCAGATTTACTCAAGGAATTTTTAGTGAACCTCTAGTATGTTCAAGGCAATGATTTATGTTTTGGGAAACATTAAAAATAATCATCCAGAGACCTGCCCTTAAAATGCGTGGAGCCAGATAGGATTTCTAGTACATGAACATAAATAACCAAACTACAGACCACAGAGAAACAAGATTCACAAAAACTACAGACCAATTGCTATACTGTTAGAAGATTCAAAGAACTACTGCACATAGAAGCTGTTCCTGAGTTGGAGAGACTGTTCTAGACGCTGAACAATAGAGTATCATATTGTATGATAGGAAATGACACAAGTATACATGGGGAACAGTAGTTTCTTTAGGCTCAAGTGTAGCACATGTCGATACATAGTTGGTGTGGAAGAAGATAAAGACAATACTTCAACAAAGGTTTCAAGCACTCAAATAATAACTGAAGATCTCTATTTTATTGGCAAAAAAGAGCAGCTATAAACAATTATTTTTTGAACAAGGAATAATGTTATTTAAGCATTGCAATAAACTCTTAATAAAGATAAAATATTATTCTAGGGATGTGATGCCAGGAATCTACATAAAGGTTGTCAACCCTAGAGAGAGGGCCATTTGCAGAAAACAGTAATGACGCTTCAAGGGCCTGGTGAGATGCTCCCTGTAGAAATGGGAATGAAGAGGAGTGGCTTGGGGGGTCAACTTTAAACGCTCACTTCCCCACAATTCATCCACTTCCTCTAATTTTAACATAAACAAACTAATGTTTTCTCAGCTAAAAATGCTGTAAATTTTGTAATTACAACTTTCCCTCTTGCCACAAAATTGCCACCCATGAGTTTCTTTGATACAAATTCTGGGTATAACCACATAAAAATTAAAATGTTTTTCTTAAGAAAAAGAAAAATTTTAGAGCCACTATAGAGAAGGTTGTCGTGAGGAAAGAAAGAATCCATATTACACACTAGTTAGGAAGTAAGATTTGCAGAGATCATTGGTATTTTAAGCCTTGTAATTAAAGTGATCATAAGAAGGAAGATGCTAATGTGTAAATAAAATGAGCTTAATGGTAGGTGTAATGCATTTCAAGTGCCACCTGATACCAAAGGACATGATCAAGTTAGTGCATAGGAATCAGTAACTTCATCTTGAAGCTACAGCTGTTTTTAGAGCTTAGAGAGGAGGACACATGTGTGAATAATACCAGTGAGAAAGAATTAAAAAAAGGAAATAAGATGGAAGCTGAGAAAAGAACACTGGAGAATATCCAAATTTAACTGATGGGAGAAGGAAGAATCATCACAGAAGTAACACAGGAAATACATTCAGGAGAAGGAAAAATGGGTGGCAAGGAAGATTTAAAAAAAAAAAAAAAAGGAAATAAATGATGAACAACATGCCTTGTCAACTCTCTGCCTTTATCTAATGTTTTCTTCGTGTGTGTGTGTGTGTGTGTGTGTGTGTGTGTGTGTGTATGTATGTACATTTAAATCATTTATTGTAATATTTCAGAAATCATCAATAAGAAGGGGGAATGTAGAAAGAAACACAATTACCATAATCCTTACATCTTGAATTAACCACTGTCTGTGATGATTTTGGCATATTTCCCTTGATGCTATTTAAATGTACTTTACTTATATGAAATCATACAAATGCCAAGTCATAATCTAGCTGTATTTTCACTTGTATAATGTGTATATCTCATTTTAATTGAAACTCTTCTAAAACTTTTTAATAGAGATATATCTACCCTATATGGATGTAATAATTTAGATAATTTTCACAATCTCTCATAAAGCATATTTTATATATATCTCTTCCTTCCCTTTTGGAAAAACACTTAGAATTGTGTCTTTTGTATCTTTGCAAATAAAAGATCAGCAAGCATAAACTCACAGGCCAAAGAATTGGAAAATATAAGTTAAAGGTTTTCTTCCTTGCTATTTATTCATTCCCAGATTACATAATTCCTTGCACTAAAACCAAAAGGGTCTCAATCCAGGGCAGTAGTTCTCTCTGAAGGCACATTTTAAATCTTTGCTTTTGTGTGGGCAGGGTGGCTCACGCCTGTAATCTCAGCACTTTGGGAGGTCTAGATGGGCGGATCAGGAGGTCAAGAGATCGAGACCATCCTGGCCAACATGGTGAAACCCTATCTCTACTAAAAATACAAAAATTAGCCGGGTGTGATGGCACATAGTTGTACTCCTATCTACTAGGGAGGCTGAGGCAGGAGAATTGCTTGAACCTGGGAGGCAGAGGTTGCAGTGAGCTGAGATTGAGCCACTCCACTCCAGCCTGGTGACAGAGAGGGACTCTAACTAAAAAAATAAAATCTGCTTTTGGAGACCACTAGCATTGGCAACACAGGACCTGGGGTGATTCTGTATGCAGGAGTAAACATCTACCTCCTCCACCATAATACATCACAGACACTTGCTGAGCATCCGCATACAGAGACGAATGTTAGTTTAGAATTGCAATCATTTGTGTCTCTTTTATGTTATAGTTAGTTCATTACATAAATTTTTAAAAATTTGGGGAGTATGTTATATTATCTATGAATTTCATTTTAATAAAATGGGTATTATAAATACTGGTTTTAAAAAGGGGCAGTAGCTCTAAAATGAGTACATCTACTAGTCTCAAGCATTATATTAATTCCTTCTTAATAATTGGTAAGATCTCTACCTGCTTGCTAATCTAGTAAAATACTCAATGTTCTTATTTTCACACTAGGTGCTATGCATTTTAAAATTTTGTCTTTATTATATTTGTTCTTAAGACAGAAGGTAAGTATGAATGTTTAAGGAAAACTGATTTATAAAAACATAGTAATTTGAAAGTAACTGGAAAGAGACTAAGAATATCAATGCTGTACCCTATAGTGGTTTATTTCAATTTGTTGGTGTTAGAAGGATCAATAAGTAGATATGATATCATCCTGAGATCATTGTTTAGTTACAAGATTGAAACTTCTGAGAAATGCATCTGTGATTATTATTTTTCTAAGTTACAGATTAATTGAAACAAAGAAAAGGAACTAGATCAAGTTTCCTGGGAAAATGCAGAAAGCATCATTAAAGCTTGCGTGTTTGGGTAAATAAAATTGAAAAATGTTTTCTCCACATCTGCCTATGCTTTATGTTTATTGAAGTAAGGATATTTCTTTGTTAAATTAATAAGGTTGCAGCTTCACAGTTAATTCTGAAGAGTTCCACTCAATAAAAAACACTAAATAGATTGAAAAGACTGCAAAAAAAAAAAAAAGGGGATTTATTTCTTTGAAAAGTTAGCCTTTCCATTTTATTGAGACATGAGGAAGAACATATGTTAGAGTAATTGAAAAAGCAATGTACAATGGGATGTTTTGTTGACAGATATTTACAAACTATTCCATGAACTTATAATTCAGGGGCTGCATATGCATCTGGAAAATAAAAATATACACCACAGCTTCCTGGTAACAGGGTATATGTTCTTCTGAAAAAACAATCTGATTTCTCAGTAGGTGACAACAATTTGCAGCAACCCTTAAAAAGAACAAATCCAACTGTCTCTAAGGAAAATCTTCTCCCTTAATATAAGTTATGCACGTTGTCTAAAATGCCCAATGCCCTATTTTCTAGACCATCTAGTTCATTTAATTGATCTCACAACACTTATACAAATCTATTTTGTATTTTTCTTAAAATGTGTCAGAAATTGCTGGTTCCCTATTCAATAGCGATTCCTTTCTTCCTCACAGATTTGTTCTACCTCCCAGTGTGACATAGAGGAAAATGATAAATATCAGTTATATTAATCCCATTCCCAGGTCCAAAAATGGTTGTGACTTTGTTCTGGCCAATTAAGGGGAGGTGGCTGAGGTAAATCTGTTAAATCTTTCTTCATACTGAGAAAAAGAGCAAATGGGGGAATCTGCCCCTTCTCTTCTGCTGATAGGATCACGTTTGTAGTTGAAGCATTGAACTGTGGCAGAAATCTTGCTACCTTTAAAAGAACCTGAGGATCAGCCCCATGTATTAGGGGTAGAAAATGGAATGAACATGAGAACTTGATGCCGTAGCTAAAGCACTGCTTTGAAACCCTCTCTCCACACCACTTTGTGATTATTTGTTCCCAGGAATGTCGTAAGAGAAGAAATATGTAATGGAGTATTCAGATTCTGTCATTATCACTTTCTTCCCTTTGCCTTGAATGTCCTCCACGCTCCTTCAAGGCTATTCAAATTAATATATTCAATAAATAAACTCCACTTTCTCTCTAATCTTATGCTAAATGCAACTGCCTTTAGTTTTCTCTTTTCCTATGAATTTTCACAGCCCTTATGATCAGCAATATACAATTTAGCATAAAATCATGTTAATTTTGAGTTTCTCTTTTATAATAAAATTATTCACTTTGCATCTATTGGGTAACTATAATGTGTTATGCTCAGTGTTACACGTGTGGAATTGTAAAGCATAACAGTACTCTGTTCCTGTCCACACATAGTTCAAGGCTAGAAGAGAAAAAAGATATAAATAAAGGCAATCTCTCTGTTCCTGCAAAGGCTGGCATGCAGGCATGTGCAAAGAGCAATGGTGGCAGGAAGGAGACAATAATCTGATCTATCTGAAGGCAGTCAGAAACTCTGAGCTCTGTCTTAAACAATGAGTCGGAGTTCATCAGGTTGACAGGGGTGATTAAGGGCTTTATAGTCAGAAAGGATAGGATGTACAAAGGCAAAGAAGTGTGAAACAGTGTGACACTTTCAAGGACCTAAAGTTAATTTGTTTTGGCTCGAGGATAAACTGCAAGGAGGAAAAGGCTCATAAATTTAGCTGGAAAGGTAGGCACTGGATACATCATAAAATTTTGTATTCTATATTTGTTATCCAATTAAATTGTGAGGTCACTTATGTTTCCAGTGAGCATATTCTAGAATTTGAAATATCCTACTGATTTCAAACTTTCTGCACTTTTGTCCGCATAGATCCACTTGAATTTATCTGACAGTGCTTATTGATTCTCAGGATAGATAGCATAGTCATTATACACTACTCCACCTTTTTTCCTAACCATAGCATCTAAAACTGCAATGCATATTGCTAAAATTCCATTTCTTTATGGATTTGCTCTGTTGTTTATCTAGATAGAGTTGGAAAGGCTTACAGGAAGTCTAATACAATATTTCCTCTTTATTCGAGATTTAATTTTTATTGTCAGAGTAAATCTTAGAATCCTGTCTTTCATATCTGTCTCTTTAAAGTTCTGTTTTCCTCTAACTGATTATGTAACTTAAAAATTACCCAAATGGAAATTTGCTAAGAGATCTCTTTGGATGGAGTCTATTTAAGTTTATAGATACATAGGTTATTCCATTTTTGAAATTTTTATAGGTACATGGGTGTATATATTTAAAGGGTATATTAGACATTTTGATACAGGCATACGATGTGTAATAATCACATCAGGGTAGATGGGGTGTCCATCACCTTAAACATTTATCATTTTTTTGTTATAGATGACATTCCACTTATATTCTTTTAGTGATTTTTAAATGTACAATAAATTATTGTTGGCTGTAATTACCCCGTTGTACTATTAAATGCTAAATCTTTTCCATTCTTACTATATTTCCATACCCATTAACCATGTCCACATCCCCTCCCCATCTCACTCCGTTACAAGCCTCTGGTAACCATCCTGCTAGTCTCTATTTCCATGAGTTCAATTGCTTTCATTTTTAGCTCCCACAAATGAGTGAGAACATACGTAGTTTATCTTTCTGTGCCTGGATTATTTCAATTAACATAATGTCCTCCAGTTCTATCCATGTTCTTGCAAATGACAGGATGTTATCCTTTTTTATGACTGAATAGTACTTCACTATGTATATATACCACGTTACCATATTTTATTTATCTATTCGTCTATTGATACACGTTTAGGTTGGTTCCAAATCTTGGCTATTCTGAATAGTGCTACAATAAATATGGGCATGCAGATATCTCTTCGATATACTGATTTCCTTTCTTTTGGGTATATACCTAGCAGTGGGATTGCCAGATCATGGGGTAGTTCTATTTTTAGTTTTTTTGAGCAATTTCCAAAGTGTTCTCCACAGTACCTGTACAAATTTACATTTCTACCAACATACCAATCCAGATTATTGTTAATCAACAATTTAAAATACCTATTCAACATGTCTTTTTGGAAGTAGTATGCTTAGTATCAGTGAAAATTAATTTCCTTTCCCACACAAGAGCAAATATTATATGTGAATACAAATAGTCACTAATTAGGTATTAAATTACTAAAAAGGACGACAAGGAAATAGAAATGACATTAATGTCTACTTTTATTTTCATTTTTAGATAATTTTTAAATCCTCAATAATTGAATTGAAATTTAACAGTGATAGAAGCAAAGATAGGAAGAAAACTTCCAACACACACTTAACATTTAAGATTTACTGAAGAGAAAAAGAAAGCTTAGGGGTAGTCTTGGTGTATTAGTCTATCTTCACACTGTCATAACAAACTGCCTGAGACTGGATAATGTATAAAGGAAAGATATTTAATTGACTTACAGTTCAGCTGAGTGGGCTTCCGGAAACTTACAGTCATGGGGGAAAGCAAAGGGAAAGCAAGGCACCTTCTTCACAAAGTGACAGGAAGGAGATGTTCCTAGTGAAGGGGAAAGTGCCCCTTATAAACCATCAGATCTCCTGAGAACTCACTATCAGAAGAACAGCTTGGGAAAAGCTGCCCTCATGAGTCAATTACTTCCATCTGCTCTCTCCCTTGAACTGTGGGGATTATGGGGATTACAATTCAAGATGAGATTTGGATGGGGACACAAAGCCCAACCATACCAACTTAGTGATGCTTTTAGTTCTACAGTTCCCCTGTGATTTTGTATCAGTGAATTTACAGATAAGAATATGGTCGTTTTCTATCTCCATAAGAAATCTCAGAGATATTTAAAAAGTGTATTGCTAAGAACCACTGTAATAAATAATATACAAATTATATCCAGAATCTGTGGAGCAGTGCTTAATGTGTGGAGGCTAATGTCATACGTAATTATTTTTCAGTGGAGCTATTAAATGTACTCAGGTCAATGTTTTAGCAAAGAATTAATCATTACTATTATTATATAAATGTCAGTAGCATTGTGTTTGTAATTTTGCTGTTGTTGTTATTCCTGGGACAATACCATGAATTTTGATAATTTGTTAAACCTTATATTTTCTAAGTGTTAAGAGGTACAACATGTCCCAATTGCCTTCTCCAACATATCTGAATTTGTAGCCTATGTTCGTGCCACAGAAGACCACATAAACTCAATATCATCACTTACTTTCAGAAAATGCAACTGCTAGCACCACTTACCCTGTCTCCTGAGTATTAGAACAAAAACAAATTAAACATGAGGTCTACAAGAACCTTAGTACTACTTAATTCTAATCAGTAATGTGTAAAAAAAAAAAAAAGTATGACTGGTTCAGTTGGAAGCAGAAAAATAACAAGAGAAGCAATCATGTAAAGGAAAAAAATACATACAATTCAAAGAAACAAAAATGCACAATGAGCTATAATTTTCATCCATTGGAAAATACAGAACTATTTTCCCTGATGTCTTTTGTTCAGATTTCCCCTTCCTTTAATCTCCTGTGTCCTGTAAAGAAATTCATCCAAATAAGACTGATTTTCCAAATACCAAAGAAAATTAGATGTTGTATCTTCTGCGGAAATTATGAGACCTTTTATTTTTCTTTTTTTTTTTTTTTTTTTTTTTACAAATCATATGTCATACTACAGTAGACATAAAAATCCAATTTTTTATATTTGTGAATGTATCTACAGGATGACAACCACTGAGGTAACTTTTAATCTATTTTTTAAAAAGCTTCAATCCTTTTTATCTTGTAATACTAAAGTCTGAAAATTGGTATACACTGAGATCATTACCTGAAATTTTCATATTTCAGTTATTACCACATTTAGGATTCTTTTGGTAAAATTCTATGTGTCTGTGTGTGCACGTCTGTGCATGTGTATGAGTATATATGTGTGTTTTTCATGTTTCTATATATTTGGGAATGTTAAGACAGCACTTTTACCAACAATGGGAAGCTTCTCCTCAGAAGTAAAGTACTTCTTTTTAGTTTGTTTGCTTGCTTTTGTTTTGTTTTTGAGAAGGGTCTCACTTTGTCGCCCAGGCTGGAGTGCAGTGGTGCAATCTCAGTTCACTGCAGCCTCTTTTTCCTAGTAAAGACAGGATTTCACCATGTTTGTTAGGCTGGTCTCAAACTCCTGACATCAGGTAATCAGCCCACCTTAGCCTCCAAAAATACTGAGATTACAGATGTGAACCAGTGTGCCTGGCCCAAAAGTAAAGTTCTTCTTATTGGAATAAATAAGCTGCTCTAAATCACGAAGGTGAAGTCAAGTATATGGCTGCAGTATTTCACCAAAAGACATGTTACACAATTTTAAATGATATTATACAGTTATAGCAAGAGTTTTTATTTTGGTTCAAATGTCTGTAATAATTGTATCTTTCTCACCGTTTTTTGGAAATATAAAAATATCTTTAAAACAAACATTTCATGCATGCAACATCAGTCTTAACTTGGTGAACAAAGTTGCTACTGATAACCTACCAATACTATTATTATCATAAAGTTTCATTTCTAAACCAGAGTTTTACTTTCTGATCACATTATATTTTATGACAATTCCCTTAAGAGTTGTCAGTAGACATTTAATGAAAAGAAGGTAATAAAGTTGTTAAATAAATAATATTTATAGGAGAGAGAAAATAAGAAAGGTTCCTTTGATAATAGAAAAAGAATATTATTAAAATTTCTCTTTTATATTTTCATAGCTTTGAGTTAGCCTCAGGTTGAAATGTTGCTTCTAATCTTACATTTCTTTTGATTTGTTTTATCTACATTTATTTCAAAGTTTAGATGATGACCAGTCACACATAAATCTACTTTTAGTTAAGACAGATCTCAAATAAAAGTAGTATTTACACAATTTGTATTTTAATCAATTGTTCAGTATGGATCTTGAGCCAATCACTCATCTGGTATTTGCATATGTACTTTTAAAAATTCCTGTTTAATGATATTTAAAATAATGTTTTAGGCCCATACATCAGAAAAATAAGTAAATCATATTGACATGAACATTTATGTGCGAATATAAAATAAATTTATTATTTACTTGGTTGCAGAAACAAAATGTTATTTTCAAGGATGTTATTGAAGAAACTTAAATCTTTGCAGAGTATTGATGTGTTGTTAGAGATTTTGTAAAAACAGTGAATAATTCATGAAAGTGCAGAATTTATAACCAATTCTAAGCATTCTTCTGTTTTTCACATGGGTGCCTCTCCTGAACATATATAGTGTCTGATTTTGTACATCATATGATGCAGTAAAAGATTACAACATCCTTGATATTTTTCAATGCAACATGTTTTACATCATCCTAATTATTTTAGTTCCTAACAGCACTATGTCTATTGGCTGGTACATGTTATAATTTAAGAACATTGTGCCATGATGCTACATGTATTTCTCTTTCTTTTTTAATCTACTGAGCCTTTCCTGGCATATAGTAGATACTCAAGAAAAATTTGTTGAAATGAATTGCAGTAGCAATCATGCTTTTTAAACTACTGTAAAATATATACCAGCCTCTGAAAAATGGACTGAGTTCTTTATTTTTAAAAATGTATGATATAAACAGTCATTTATAAGTGATATCAAGCTTTATTTAAAAAGATTAAAAGAGAAGGGGCAGTGGCTCATGTCTGTAATACAGCAAATTGGGAGGCTGAGGTTCCCTTGAACCCAGGAGTTTGAGATCAGCCTGGCAACATATAAAGACTTGGTCTCTATAAATTAAGAAAATGAAAAGAAAAATATTCATGAAGTCTTTGCCCATGCCTATGTCCTGAATGATATTGCCTAGGTTTTCTTCTAGGGTTTTTAAAGTTTTAGGTTATTGCAACAAAAGCCAAAATTGACAAATGGGATCGAATTAAACAAAAGAGCTTCTGCTCAGCAAAAGAAACTATCATCAGAGCAAACAGGCAACCTAGAGAATGGGAGAAAATTTTTGCAATCTACCTATCTGACAAAGGTCTAATATCAAATATCTACAAGGAACTTAAACACATTTACAAGAAAAAAACAAACAATCCCATCAAAAAGTGGATGAAGTATATGAAGGGACACTTATCAAAAGAAGACATTTATGTGGCCAACAAACCTATGAAAAAAACCTCATTATCACTGGCCATTAGAGAAATACAGATCAAAACCACACTGAGATCACATCTCACACCAGTTAGAATGGTGATCATTACAAAGTCTGAAACAAGAGATGTTGGCAAGGTTGTAAACAGGAACACTTTTACACTGTTGGTGGGAGTGTAAATAAGTTCAATCATTGTGAAGGACAGTGTGGCCATTCCTCAATGATCTAGAATCAGAAATATCATTTGATCCAACAATCCTATTACTAGGTATATACCCAAATGATTATAAGTCATTCTACTATAAAGACACATACGCATATATACTTATTGCAACACTATTTACAATAGCAAAGGCTTGGAAGATAGACTGGATTAAAAAAAAGTGGCACATATACTCATGAAATACTATGCAGCCATTAAAAAGAATGAATTCATGTCTTTTGCAGGGACATGAATAAATCTGGAAATCATCATCCTCAGCAAACTAACACAAGAACAGAAAACCAAATACCTCATGTTTTTACTCAAGTGGCAGTTGAACAATGAAAACACATGGACACAGGGAAGGCAACATCACACACATCGACACAGGGAAGGGAACATCACATACCAGGGCCTGCCAGGGGGTAGGGGAGGCAAGTGGGGGGGAGAGCATTAGGACAAATACCTAATGCATGAGGGGCTTAAAATCTAGATGATGGGTTGATAGGTCCAGCAAACCACCATGGCACACGTATACCTGTGTAACAAACCTACACATTCAACACATGTATCATAGAACTTAAAGTTAAAAAAAAAACTTACAAACACATACCAATAAAATATAATGCATGAACTTGTCTGGTTCTTAATTCAAAGAGACAAATTCTAAAAAGAAAATTTCTACTAAAGCTAAATATATTCTTAATCTATGACTCAGTAATTTCCTGTTGGGGTATATATCCACCAAACTGTGCTTAAGTCCACGAAAAAAAATTTACAAGAATGCTCAGTATATAACCAAAAGTTATAAATGATCTAAATGCCCTCACTGGTTGAATGAATAAATTGTACTAAATCCATATTATGGAATACTATACAGCAATGAGAAGTTGAAATGAAAGAACAAATGTGTCAAAACAACTGGAAAGATGAACCTTATAAATATGACACTGAGCAAAAGAAGTTAGAAGTAAGAGAATGTATGCTGCACAATTCCATTTATATGAAGTTCATAAACAGGCAAAACTAATATACAGTGATATAAGTCAAACGGTGGTTACTTTTAGGAGTGGGAAAGAGGTTTAATTGGCTGGAATCAAGCACAAAGGAACCATTTGGGATACAAAACATGTTTATATTTTGATTATGGAGATAGTTACAAGGGTGTATCATATGTAAACATTCACTGAATGGTGAACTTAAGATTTGTGCACTTTTCTGAGTATATATTCATTCTCTCTCTCTCTCTCTCTCGTAAAACAGTCTCGTTTTCTTTCCAGGCTGGAGTGCAGTGGCGCAATCTCACCTCACTGAAACCTCCGACTCCCTGGTTCAAGCTATTCTCCTGCTTTAGCCTCCCAAGTAGCTGGGAATACAGGCAGGCACCACCACACTCAGTTAACTTTTCTGTATTTTTAGTAGAGATGAGAGGTTTCACCATGTTGGCCAAGATGATCTCGATCTCCTGACCTAGTGATCTGCCCACATCAGCCTCCCAAAGTGCTGGGATTACAGGGGTGAGCCACCGTGACCGGCTCCATCTAATTTTTTTTTAAAAAGCATAGAAACTAAACCAAAAAGCAAGCTAAATATTCAGTAAGCATATAATAATCAGCAATATAAAAAATTTTATTCATTCTGGAAAAACATCTAGGTGAGGAAGAACTCAAATTCGTAAATATGGCAAAACTAGAGAACAATTTAAGGTACAAGCTCAGTTGTGATTACAAATAAGACAACTACTAAACATAATAGGATTCTATATGCTAATATGCATTATGTACTTTAAATTGGTCATATTAGAAACTAGATTTTTGTATCAATCACAATTTTATCATTCAAAACATTTAAAGATCCTCTTTTGATATTATTCAATTGAATAGCCTCAATGGCATCATTTTTTTATAACTGATTATAGTTTATTAATTTATTATGCAAATGGATTGGCTTGAGAACAAATTACCTTGTGTATGTTTTCTTTTTGTCGTAGGGAAATTCAGTTGGAAAATGTCCAAATTCTTCAGTTCTGGAAAACGTGCATATACTTTTGACAACTCTATCATTTCCATCACCAATGAAAAGTTCCCTTAACCCCCTTCCCATTCATTCTAAACCCTTTATAATCAACTGTCGCTTTTCTATCACCATTGAGTAGTTTTGCCAGTTGTTCAACTTCATATAAATGGAAATATACTAATGTACTTTTGTAGCTAACTTTCCTTTTGACTCATCTGTTAAATGTGTTGTGAAAAGGTTTGTTTGATTGTATTATTACTTCCTTCAATTTTTTATTGTATTCACCAGTGAATAACTTAAAACCTTTACATCTTAGCTTAAACTTTTCTTATGGGAAGACCTTTGATGTTGGAGTATTCATATTTCCTATTTCTTCCTGTGCCAATTTTGATAAATGTGTTCTTCATGGAATTTGTCCATCTTATACCTGTTTAAGACAATGACAGCAAATTTAATCTTTAGGAATGACTTCACTTAACATACTGAAAAGTTCTTCATAAATAAAGCCAGTGATAAGAGTGACTGCTATTTTAGAATTTATAAAGTAAAAATAAAATAAAAACATAAATAATTTATAGGCAAATATATGAAGTACATGGCTTATACACTGACTACAAAATTTCCCTGATGTTAAACTTAGGCTAGATATATTCCAGCTTTTACTAATTTCAACTTTTACTGTAATATTCATAAATGTGCAAAGTCTTTTAAAAATTTTTCCTTGATCCATATACTATGTGCAAAATTCTATTGATTTGATTTTTTGTTTAACTTGTGCGATTTTTTTTTTAAGGTAACCCTTTGTCCTAGTTTTATGGACTCTTTTGACATTTTTAGCTTATGCATAATTTAATGATGCTATAGATTTTAACCTAATCACTCTCAGCACTGAGCTTTCCAGAAAAAAGCATTAGTGTGCTTTATATGACAGGGAAAGGAAACCAAACAGAAACCTTTGTTTGCAGTCAGACTGGTCTAAATTCAAACACCTATTTTTAGCTAGCCAGTAGAGTGCCCTCTAGTATATATTTTATGTTCTTTGAGCCTCAGTTTCCATACTTATAAATGCAGTAGTTATAGGTTTTGGTAATGAGATCATGAATATAACCCTGAGGGATGATCCTAGCAAAGCGCCTGATACATTATGTACTCTAAGCCTTGCTGCTTAAAGAGTTGTTCAAGGCCATCAATAGCAACAGCGCCATATACACTTGTGTAATATCAGGACCCTCACAGGCTGAGACTGTATCCGCTTTTTTACAAGACTTACAGATGATTTGCATGATCATTCCAGTTTCAGAATCAGCTTCTAAATACTATTAGTACTGTTATTAGTACTTCTTAGTTTTTATTCACAGTGCTCTATCAGATCAACTTCTTTTTGACGTCCTCTAATTATATTAATGTTGAAGTTTAACACGGAGAAGTACACAAATTATCTGAGTGAGGTCCACTACAGTGGATTTGAAAAAAAAAATTATTTTTAAAACCATTGGTATACCTTGATCAGTAAAATATATTTAAGGTTTAAAAATGGCCGTCACGGTAAGGAATGTAAAAGAACATATAAATATAATACTTGTTTTTACTTACTTAGAAGCATGCATATAAAGATCTCATTTATTGTAAAAGTATATTTGTGTATCTATTGATTCATCTATTTTTTTTATCTGCATGCATATGGAAATACCTGGAGGCTGCTTGCCAACTACTAGAAATGATACTGTCTGAATACAGGGGCTCAGGCTGCTTCTCTTCACTTTCTTCTCCTTACTTTTCTGTACTGCTTACATTGTTATTAATAGAAACAATTTCAAATTATTTTCAGGAAAACAAACATTCTTTCTGAACACAGATACCAATTTTTAAAAACAGACCTACAAACTAAACCAAAACTCTCTTTGCACACAGAATCTCCTTGAGGGAAGAAAGGGTGAGACGTGTCAAAGAAGATGGGAAGATTCGTCACTCAGTAAAGTAGAATAGTCAGCAACAGGAGATAGGTTCTGGAGTTACAACCAGTTTGAAGTTATCAGGGAGGGGTAAGATATTGCCTGGAGCACAGCCAGGACAGTTCTAGACGGAGCCATTTTCATACCAGTGAGGACTAAGTGGTCGTCAAGAAGCCAGCTCACCAGATGTGCTGGAGAGAGGCAGCCTGAAGAGAGAAACCAGTGTGGCTGGCTGGCAAGGCAGATCTCATTAGCAGAAGAGGGAGCTCTGTCCCCTACACCTGAGGAAGTTAAATGACTAATTAAATCCTTCCCTGCTGAAGCCAGAAAACAAGCCTGAGGACTGGGCTATAACCTTACTGCACTGGAATAAGCAGTAGCATTGGTGTTAACAGGGGATTGCAAAAAGCAAAGGATGCTCATGAGGTTTACATGTTTAGTAGGGTAATTCCTAGAAGAGAAATAAAGGATAAAGACCTGGGATATACGAGAAAGAGGCCATTTTCAAGGTATCTAAATTCTTTAAAAAAAAAATAGTACTAATCAAGTTTTGTATTCTAAAACAAATATTTATTAAGTACCAGAAAACCGTCTGATACTGATGTAAGGTGCAGGAATGAATACCTAAAACACACAGCACTTGTCCTCTATAAGCTTAGGTTTCAATGGGAAAGACTGACCCATAAACTAACAATCACACTGCAATGCATTTGCTATAACAGAAATGATTACAATACATAATGGGAGAGAGAGAAACCAAATACATTATGTCAAGACATCCAGGAATCTGACCTCCCCATTGGCAACTTCGAGGAAAAACTGAAGCAGAGTATGTTTTTTTTTTAACCTTGATTTACACTTTTTTTTTTAACCATCTTTTACCAGTACTTGTTTTTCTCACCTCCACTTAAAGGTCACCTGACCCTCATTGGCCCCATTACCCTCGCCTGGTTCATTTCTAAGATATAAAGTGTTACAGTAAAAATGTAAGAGTGATATACTTTAAGGTTATCTGAAAGTGGAGTTATATTTCTAATCTAAGAATCAATCTGGTGGGGAAAAATACACCCATTTTCTAGAGGATTGACTCTGAAAGAGTCAGTTTTCTATCAAATGATTCCACACTGATGATTTTCAACTCGAGTCTGCCAGTAATGTTCAACCATGTCAGCTTCCTATTTTTGCTTTCAAATTAGGGTAAGGATGAGTCAACATCGCCAACCACCATGAATGATGCCAGATACAGTAGGGAAATCTCTGCTGGAACTATGGCTAACACAAGATAAGAATCCAGAAAAAGAGTCAAATGAGAGTTCCTCTTTCATTTATTCACTAAAGGTCACACGTTCTAAAGGATATCTGATTATTTTTAAAATTACATTCAAACTTCTAGAAATCTAAAGCTCTCTGCGTTTTGTCACAATTATTTTCTATTTACCCAGACAAAATATACTCAATCAGCCATGCTGTGAACTAGTTTATTTTGTATAGAATTTTAATAATTTTCTCTGCCTAGTCTTCACATACTTATGATTTACTACAAAGTGAGCTTCTGGCCAAAATTAACTGTATAACTTCTGTTAGTAAAATCCCTCTGTGGCTCTTCAGGGCGTTGAGAATGAAATGCCTGGTTTCCTAAGGGCTTTGAGAACTAGCCAGTCTATTTTTCCTGCCTCACCCAGCCTGCTTCTTCACCTGCATCCTTTGCTCAAGCCATGATATTAATGTCTCCAATAGACTGTATCCCCTACCTTTAAACAAGCTGCTATTTAGATGCTACCTTTCCCTATTCTAGACCATTTAGGAATTGAACCCATATCTTAGTCTACCCATGCACTCCTCTTTCATCTGAAATGTCTTTCTTGACACTTCTCACCGGGAGGATTTAAATACCCCTGCGCTCTACAACATTACTTTCCAGGCATACTTTTTCAGAGTATGTATCACACTGTAATACAATTGTTGAATACTTGTCTTTATTTCTTTAGGAAATTTGTAACTTATTGCCTGGAATAAAATAGACATCTAGCATTGAATTAAACCATTTTTATACTACTCTAAAGAACTGTAGGAAACTGAGTAATTTATAAAGGAAATAGGTTTAATTGACTCACAGTTCAGCATGGCTGGGAAGACGGCAGGAACCTTAAAATCATGGCAGAGGGTAAATGGAAGCAAGACATCTTCTTCACAGGGCTGCCGGAAGGAGAATAAATGCAGGAGAAACTACCAAACACTTAAAAAACCATCAGATGTCCTGATAACTCACTCACTAGCACGAGAACAGCGTGGGGAAAACCACCCCCCCATGATTCAATTACCTACACCTGGTCTCTCCCTTGATGGGTGAGGATTCTGAGGACTAGGAGGATTACAATTCAAGATGAGATTCTGAGTGGAGGCATAGCCCAACCCTCTCACATTTGTATTATTTAATTACTTAATAAATTAATAAATGAGTCATACAATATTAGAGCTAGATTTCATATTAAGACATTATAAATTATCACATATATCCTGCTTCTACAGAGGGAGAAATTGAAGCTTTAAAATTAATATAGTTTTCCAAAAGTGATCTAATGAAGTTTTCCTTGAATTTTAAATTGTTTTCATTTTTACTTTACTTCTCCTCTTCTGAATATTCTAAAATATCTCCTTCCTATACCATTTATTCTTACTGTACATGGCACTTTCCTACATATCTTATCGTGCCACACATATATTCTTGTATTTCAATGACAAAGATGACACTTTAGCCAATCTTCCTACTCTCAGACTTCTATGGAAGATTTTACCTTATTTTTTTTTTAGTCAGCATTGATTGTGTTTCCCTTGCACGTCTCCATTGGCAGAACTGCCAATATTTATTTTAAGAGAACAATAGCTTTTTAAAGAGAAGGAAAATAAAAATGTAGGGCTGCCTTGAGCTGCATTAGGATCTGGTTACTATGATAATATTGCCACATTTTCTGACTACATACGCCAAGAGTATGTCAGAAACTTAAATAATGTTTTTCGGTGCTAAATTAGACATCCATAGAGAGATTTCCAGGCAGTTTCTTCCATTAAATTCCAAATACACCAATATGTTTGTGTATTAGTCAGTGTCCTTGGCGAAGTAAATGCCAAGATGAAATCTGATGTGCAAGTGATTTATTGGGGAAATGCTAATGATAGAAAAGGGAAAATAAGTGGGAAGAAGGCAAAGGAAGCTAGCACACGGAAATAAAGGTTTGATCTTTGTGCAGAAGAGAGGAAAGAAAGTGATTTTGGATGAAAGCCCCTTGACTGATGCTAGATTCAGTTGTAAGAAAGTTTAGCAGGGCCAGCAAGAAGCCCTTGAATCACAGTCACCGTCAAAAGAGTTCTACGCCTCACAGGAACTGGCTTGCCTAGCATTCCTGCTGTGCTGAGTAATTAGCTGGGGGAAGTGACTAGGAAGTATAGCCTCAGCAGAAACGCAATGCTGGATTTCAGAGTGTAAGAGCTGGGGCCACTGATCAATTAGGCTCCCATAGTCAGACCTGAGAGGCATGTGGTCATGGCTGTCACAGTCTACTTTACATATATGGCTTAGGTCATTGGGGAATAACCTTGATGCAACACTAATTCACATCTCATCCATACTGGGTATTGATTTTATCTACTGAAAATAGACATTATAAAAAACAGTTGTAGCTATGAAGAATGGACAATTTCCAACATATTTAACAGAGAAAATTTTGTTGATCTTAATTTTGTCTGTTTAGCAATACCCTCACTAACATTATCGGTACTTATGATCAGCAGTAATGGCCATTAGAATAAATATTAGCTGGCCAGGCATGCCTGTAATCCTAGCACTTTGGGAGGCCAAGGCAGGCAGATTGCCTGAGCTCAGGAGTTTGAGACCACCCTGGGCAACATGGTGAAACCCCGTCTCAACTAAAATATAAAAAATTAGCTGGGTGTGGTGGCGCACACCTGTAGTCCCAGCTATGTGGGAGGATGAGGCAGGAGAATTGTTTGAACACAGGAGGTAGAAGTTGCAGTGAGCTGAAATCACGCCTTTGCACTCCAGTCTAGGTGACAGAGCAAGACTCTGTCTCCAAAACAAAAATGGATAAATATTAAAAGTTACTTGAATATATTACCTATGTGCATATCTATATTTAACGAACAACATATAACTCCCTTTTGTAATAACCTAGCTTGTGCTAGCCTGACTCCATCTTAGCTGTGAGCCTGACATGCTCCCTCTTAGCTTCTACCTCCCTGCCGTGGCCCCACAGGTGCATTACTGCGTCAGGCTGCACTCAAAGCTTTGAACCATTAAGAGCGGTTCATACTGTTCACAGTACTGTAACCACTGTTACTGCATCCTGCTTGGCAAGTCGACCTGCTATTGTGAATACCTTCCTCGGTGATTGATTGTATGGAAAGTTCCCCCTGCTGGCCCCCTTAGTGATTGTATGAAAATACCCTTAGCAACCAACAATCCTGGGAACCTCCTGCCCCCTGGTTACCAGCTTCCTTACCTAACTTGCTTGTTCTGCTTCTGTAAAATTCTGCTTCAGATAGGCTCCCCCTCCCCTACCTAAATCAAAGTATAAAGGGAAATCAAGGGCTGAGAGAATTTTGAGCGTTAGCCATTTCTGTCCCAAGCAAATAAAGGACTCTTAATTTGGAACTCAGAGAGTGGGGCTTTCCTTCTAACTCACTCGGGTATAACACTTTATCATGTTCTGCATATGCTAATTTATAAAAAATTTCCACAATCACTAATGAGCAGATGAGAATGAAATGATAATAAAATCCTTTATAAGTGTCACAACAGAGTCAAGGTATTTTAAAAACACCTTTATTGAATTAAAAGCTATGAAATCAAATAATAGGCCAAACAAGTATGTTTTAAAATATGGCCCACATTCACTGTAGTAATAGTTCAACTTTAACTTTAAAAAAAGAATCAAGTTTTTTTTTTTTGTCTCATCCTTTTTGTCACATAAGCATGAATCAACTCTAATGAGGTCTCTGTGTTTGTATATCTGTCCATATATGTAGCTGGTATGGCTTCAAAAGTGCATATAGCCTTTAAAACTTTTTGGTAAAACTACTTCTGAGTTAATAATCACCTCTAGGTTTCAAAAGTTACTTACATGTAAATATTGGTATTATTAATGGAACACAACATAAAGAGATGGCAACACTATGAAATAATTCATTTCCTTTCATTGCAGATAAAGATGGTGGCAGTAGAGGCAATAAGTTTGTGTTCTACAATTTATTGATGGTTTTAAGATTCACTGGTACTTGAAGGCTGTTTGTTTCTAATCTCAAGACTTCTGTGCTTATACATTCCTTTCTGACTTTTGGAATTCTGTTTCCTTCATCCTTCTTAGGACAACTGACTGTGATTTACTACTAAGAATATGCCATTTTACTTTGCACAGCCCTGGAGAGAACAGCATGCTACTAATATGGTCAGATTTGCACATGCTCATTGTGAATCTGAGGATTTCCCATTAACGTGTATGTTTCTTACTCTGTTATGCGTATCCTTACTTTGCAATTATATTTTCATCTATAATGGGAAACACAGACTCTAACAGGCATTTAATTAAAAAACTGAAATGCTTTTACACTGGTTTCATTTTGCTTTTTATTTTATGAAAATAAGTGCTAATGTTTTCATTATAAAAAGCAAATTAAAAAGCAAACTTTTTTTACTAGAAAATTACCATTAAGTTTTAAGTGTTAGATAAATTTTATTAAAAGTAAAAAAAGAATACTTTTTATTTTACATGAAATATACATTTTAATATTACCAAATTAACATTTATACATGATTTAATTTGACTATAACTTTAGAAATATGAGACTTCCCAAAATTATAAGGTAATATTTAATGAAAATAATACTATCCCCTTCCATAGTACTGTTTTTTACAAGTATATTTTAAGTAAGTGCAAATTTGCTATTCTCATTTTGACACAACATACTTTGTGGATAGCATCAAAATAGCCTTGATATATGAAAAGAATATAAAATGTATTATTAAATATTGTGATATTTTATACAAATTTCATTTGGAAACATTTGGGTTCAAGTTTAGTTCAATGCTAGAAAGACTATAAGAATCTTACTCATGATTTAGATGGTATATAAAGGGTTGGAGGCATTCACAATCATCAGTCACTTCCCACATTTCTTTACACTGGTATTCAATTACTTTTGGACTAACAGACTGACTATGTTCTCTGACGAAGCCTCTGCTCTTCTTCATAATGAAAAGCCTTTCTTTATTTTTCTATACATTTTTCTGGTTCAGGTTGCCCTTTTCCTACATGTTGCTCATAAAGGATTCTAATATTTAGGATTTGATGCCAATAGAATTATAGGTATGTGCACAGAATGAATTGGCAAATCATGCCCGAGCAGCTGCTATGCTAACAAGTGAAGTTAAGTGCTGCTGAAGAGACAAGACAGAAGAAAAGTAGTAAGGACATATTGACTGAAGAGTGCAAATGATGTAACTTGGTTGTGAAGAGGTGCAAAGCAACGGGGGCATGAAAACTAACCAACTGAACAAATGGGGTGATTCCTGATCCATTTTAAATAAAGAGGTTTTCCTTTGTGTTGACGATAATCTAGGTTGCAGTAAATTTGACACAGCAATTAACATTATCCAGTACTACTTAATCAATGTATTCTGGATGGATGAATCTGTCAATCAGACAGTGAAAGGCAGTAGCAAGTCACACAGACTCAGGCAGACATAAATTTATGAGATATGATAGTTGAATAGGTAAAAATATGCACACTTATTTAGTCATGTATACGTATACACAAATTGTAATATGTTGCCAGTAGAGGATATTTTCTCAATTTACTCTATTTACATTTACAAAAACACTTTGTAACTTCTTATAATAGCAAAAGGAAGGCTAATTATTTAATTTTAAGTAAGAAATGTATACTCTAGTATAAAATAATATTTTCTCAAAAAGGCTAAAGTGTCAAGAAGAGGAGACATATTTGCTTTTGTAGTTGGACATATAATGAATTATAACTCCTTTAATATGTATGGTTTCCTAAAATGTTTCTGTACACATTTAGGCACACATATGCTCACATGTTATTTATTTATTTATTTATTTATGATTTTTTGTTAAATTCTGTTTTAAACTTGTATTCTTCAAATTTATACATTTCTGAATAAGTTTTCTTCTTTTATATGATTCTTAACACCCAAAAAGTAAGCAATACAATTTTGTTCCTTGAACTGTAGCTCTTATTTCATCCTGGTTCTTTGATGATCCTCCTCAGTCTCCTCTCTGAAATCCTCTGCAATTCGTCTGGCTTTAAATACAGCCTAAATCTCTTGCCAGCTGAAACAGGAAGCATGTCCTCAAACCAATGATGCCATTTATTTATCGCTGTCTTCCCATTATTAAAAATATAGTTCCTGAAAGCTCCTTTTACTGGCTGTGATAACTCTTCAGTTTTCATCCAAGGACAGCCAATCTGACTTCAACTTCTCTGTCTGAAATTGTCCTTGCTAAAACCCCAGTTCATCTCTTGGTTAGCAATTCAATGATACTGTGACCTAGATAGCTAGATTATTAGCTTCTGGTCACCTCCCATGGCTTTCTTTGTGATGTTGACAAGTAATTCTTTTCTTAGTCTTCTGTTCTTTTATTTTCTTTCTTTTACCTCATAAGTAAAGACTACTATGTTCTTTTTCTTTTTTTTTTTTTTAAGATGGAGTCTCACTCTGTCACCAGGCAGGAGTGCAGTGGCACAGTCTCAGTTCTCTGCATGCAACCTCTGCCTCCCGGGTTCAAGTGATTCTCCTGCCTCAGCCCCCTGAGTAGCTAGAACTACAGGCACGCTCCACTACACCCAGCTAATTTTTGTAGTTTTAGTAGAGATGGGGTTTCACCATGTTGGTCAGGATGATCTTGATCTCTTGACCTCGTGATCTAGCCAGCTCAGCCTTCCAAAGTGCTGGGATATCAGGTATGAGCCACCACACCCAGCTGACTATGTTCTTAATCTCCGAATCTTTCACTACTACTTCTTGTCAACTTTGTTGCCAAGTAATTCCTTAAAATACTAAATTTGACAATTTCTTGGCTTCTGGTTTTGGACCTCTTCTACTAATGTATCATGAGTGGGAGGAGGTGAGTAGAACAACTCTTCCTGGCATTTTATCAGTGGCATTGTTTAGAATAGCTAGTGTGTGGTGATGACACAAGCAGAAAGACTTTAAGTGATTTTATTACTGTTTTTAAAATCCATTACAATAATGTACCCCAACTTCGCTCCTTGTATGCAGGGTAGACTGATAGTGTTATCCTGAGTCTTCTCCTGGATATCGCTGTCCTATTCCCTTCACTCTACCCTTATTATTCTAGTCAATTTCTAGAGTTATAACTGTTTATCACAATACTGCTTCTGGTAGAGAATTTTCTGTGACCTATACGTAGAACGTGGTATATTGGCTGTTATGTTAGTGTCTTTCCATACATCATACCTGTGTTAAATATCTCCACTTGTTTAAGTCCTCTGTCAGAATGTAGGCTACTAGTTAAATGGTCAAAATATTTGCTGATACATAATAATGCTTCCCAATCCCTTACCCAGGTAGGCCGCTATATCTAAAAAGACTGGTATATATGTCAGTTCTCATATGCTACCCAGTTGTAATTGTCCCTTGGATTTTTCTGTCATCAGGCCATCTTGCCTGCTGTGCTCCAACATTGTTTGTTGTCTTGAATTCTTTAGATTTAGTTCTATCTGCTGAAGCCAACAATACAGTCTGAATCTGGTTCATGGTCTCATTTTCAAAAAATTTGTTTCAAAATTGTCTTGGATTTTCTTCCTCATCTTGAATAACTCCATTACAGCTTCCTAAGTTCTCCAACTGAGCCCAATTTAATCAGGAGGCACTGGCTTCAATTATTGAATCTGCAGTTTATAAACTCACAGACACTTTTCGTTTGTTTTGAGACAGGATCTCTGTCTTGAGACAGGCAGCTTTGATGCTCACACTGGAGTAAAGCAGTGAAACCACAGCTCACTATAATCTCCAACTCCTAGGCTCAAGTGATCCTCGCACCTCCATCTTCAGGTACCTAGAACTACAGATGTGTGACACCATGCCCGCCTATTTTTCTTTGTTGTTGTTGAGATGGTGTGTCACTATATTGCCCAGACTGGTCTCAACCTTCTAGCTTCAAGAAATCCTCTAGCCTCACTCTCCCAAAGTGCTAGGATAATAGCCATGAGGCCACTACACCTGACCACAAGTTCACAGAGATTGTCTCCTCTTTCAAGTCAAATCCAACTGAAAATTGGCCTCACATCTAAGTCTAAACCATCTTCATTTTATTTACGAAGATTTTACTTTGCCTGTAGATCTTGTCTGGAGCATGTGTTATTTTTTATCTTGGCTAAGAGCTTCAACTGAGAGCCTGAAGTGGATCAGAGTGGTTACAGCAGCATTAGGAGGAAGCCAGGTCTGCCCATATTCCACATTCACCTCTCTGGCCTTCCTGGTGAAGAATGGCACACCCCAGAAGCTTCTTTGCAGACTCAGTTGGGCGGAATCAGATTTTCACTTCCACTGCTGGTGATACAGCTTTCCACATACTGCCATCCCAGTCTGCTCTCTCTCCCTCTCCAGACACAGTCATTCTTCAAATAAACTATGAAGAGGCATATTTCATGGATGCTTTTCTTGAAACAAATTTTCACATGCAGTGATATGCAGAAAGAGACAACAATGTAGATATTCAAAGTCTTTCCCTCTCCCTCAGGCCATCAAAGGAAAAGTTATTTCTTGCTACCCCTCAGATCACAGGTATTTGTTGTTCAGAGTAGGAACATGGGCTAGTGGTAAATTGGAAAATTCCCAAAGAATCTAAAGTGATTTGCATTTACACAATGCTACTTAAAGAAGAAAAAAATCTCAGAAATTGTAGTGTCATTACAACATTGTGGAAGGAGGAAAATCCAGAGGGGTTGGAGTTCGGAGAAGAGACATGCATGGAGATTAGAACAGCAGGAATATTATATGAGGTATTGGGAAGACATGAGTCAGGACATCTTACTTGCACTCTCTGATAGGATAATTCTTTGGCTGCCTCTTCAAAAGGCTGCACTGAAGACATATCACTCGGAAGAGCTTTTTGAGTCAGATTTTTGTTTATTTTAATATACTGTTTGGGAATAGATCTTGATGTGCGGACAAAAGACTCAGTTTATTTTGGTTACATGTTTTTAATAACAACAAAATATTCAAATTCAATGTAAAAATGATACATTGTCTGAGTTCTTATTTTTTTTTCTCCCCTATAGGTCTATGAGCAAATATCTTGCATAGCTTCTGTACAATGAAAAAAAAATGCCATATTTCAAGCCTATTTATTTTCTTCCTGTCTGTGACGAATCAAATTTTCTATTACCTCATCCTCTTAATACAAATGATCAATCTGATAATAAGCCAGTTAATTATTAATCAGAATATGACCATGTTTTAAAATATGATAGTTTCAGTGTGATTGTTTTTTAGTTCTGCAACATAGGGATTTTCTACAACCTATATAAATCTAAAGTTTTAAATAAAAACTTTCTCAGACAATATACATTTTGCATGTATATGCACATATTTAAGATTCCATATATTTCTTAGCTTGAATATTTCCATTATTTTGTTTTATTTTTCTTAAAAAGCCTGGTATTGAGATTTCTGACATTATAGTCTAGTATTAGGTTTACTGCTGTTGTTGTTTTGGTTGTAGTTAATAAAATAAAATTCCTTATTTCCTAACCAACAGCTTATTTAAAGGCCCATACATACCCATATTTACTGGTATAATATGTAAACTCATCTATCTTTCACATTCCTGAGTTTAACTAACTTTAAAATAACCAGTCTAGAAGGCTATGTTCTCATGTTAAATATCAATATTTTAATATAAACTCAAATCAGCAAATGAACAATATATAGTAAACATACATCTTGCTATGAAATTGCATTAAATTACACACGTGAGCTTATGTTCATGTTTTATGAACCACTGATTTCTACAGTTAGATGACTTTATGAGCAATTATTATAATCACAAGTGGAATTTATGTAACTAGTAATAATATTACTGGAATTAAACTTTACCCATCACAAATGTACAAAAGAAAGCTTGGGGATATGTTGAATCCCTTAATAAAAAGAGAAAATAATCACACTGGAGTCTGTATATATGGAATCATTACTAATGAGAGAAGATGAAACAGTATGGGAATATTAATAGAACTATTAATAGAGGGACTAGAAACTCAGAATACAGATTGTAAATAGAATGTTACAGGAAAGTTAATAACCCTTGGCAGTCAGGACTCTTTAAAGAGAATGTGAAGGTGTGAATTCCACAGGATAACTCTCAATGGGATGAAATGGCTCTACAAATGTTTTCAAAGAAAACCTACTGGTCATTCAGACCCATAAATGACTAAGCAAAAGTATTTACCATACTCTGTGTATATTTACCTTTGAGAAACTTCCTGAAATAAATTATATAAGTTTAAAACTCTGTTTCCATGCTGGTAATAGAAACCAAAGAAGCATCTTCTACTAGGAGGGTCATAGAGCACAATAGAAGTAAAATGAAGTAAAGTTCCCTCTCTACTAAGCAATGGGTCAGGCTTTTTATAAATTAATAGTCTACATCTTGTTTCTACGATAATTAAGGACAAGTAAGTCCAAGAAAAAATTCATTAACAAGGCCTGCTCATACATTTAATAAATAAATACCATCAATCCTCATTGCAATGAAATTTCAAATTATACAATGAATGTCTTGCCCAGATACTTAAAACCAATGACCAGTATAAGTGTCATGTCTCTGAAAAAAGAAAAAATCAAGATGAAAGGTGGAATGGAGGGAGGGAGGAGGAAGAAAGGAGGGACGGGAGGAAGGAAGGAAGGAAGGAAGGAAGGAAGGAAGGAAGGAAATAAGGAAGGAAGGAAGGAAGGAAGCAAAGAAACAAGGAAACAGAATAGGGGCCATTCTCTAAAAGACTACAATAAATAAGCATTAGTTCTAGTCCTATATTCTCTCATTCAAAAGATTGATGGACTTGTATAAACAACATCTCTTATTCCTATATTTCTGTTTTGCTTGTATGTGCCTGCCTGCCTGCCTGTGTGTGGATGTGTGTCTGGTAACTGTATCGTAATGGCCCAACATGTTTGATATGTGCAAGTTGCTAATTGAACACTGCATTATACTAGTATTTGTGGAAAAATATGTACTTGGAAGTGGGCAAAAAGTTTCCCCAGGATTCACCCATTTGCACAGTTCAATCTTATAGAGAAAATCTATATAAATAATGATAAAAGAGAAAGGTTTCTGTTCTTAGAAAGTACAGATATAAGCTTATTCCACCAAGAAATTAAAACACATGAGAGATTATTAAAAGGATCATTAAATAGAAGTCTGAAGACTACATCTGGCTCAGAGGTATTTTAGCATACTAAAACACTGTTAACATGAGAGAGGGGGAGAGAGAGACAGAGAGAGAGAGAGAGAGAGAAATATTCATAGGAAGAGTACCTGCTAAATTCACCAGACTCTACCACTCTACTGGGACACATAACAAGTATCTTAGCTTTAACATTTAACTGCTCACTTCCAAAAAGAAAGTTGAGTTTGTGATCCTTGCAGATTAATGATAAAAAAAATTATGGAATTGAGAAAACTGGATTCCTGAAATTTGGGAATAAATGGGCAATGGAAGAGATGAAAGTGGGGATTAGAAAATGAAGTAAAGAGACTATCACAAGGATATTTTTGTTTATCATCTTGCACATTATAAGAGTAAATGCTACAATCTTGTAACAATAATTGATCAACAAATTGCATGGTTAGAGAAATTAACAGGAAGCCAGACTATGTGATATTGGCGTGTGAATTTTACTCATCTATTCTTGGGTTTCTTCATTCGAATAGTTTCATGAGAACCACATGCCATACTATGAAATGCATTGTTTTGAAAAGTTTAAACTTTAAAACAATAGTTCAAATAAAACAATGAATTGGTAGGATAATGAAGGACTAGGGAGCAGTATATGATTTTGCTTTTTAGAAATCATATACTGTTGGCCGGGCGTGGTGACTCACGCCTGTAATCCAAGCACTTTGGAGGCCAAGGCAGGCGAATCACCTGAGGTTGAGAGTTCAAGACCAGCCTGACCAACATGGTGAAACCCCGTCTTTACAAAAAAAAAAAAAAAAAAAAAAAGAAATTATATACTGCTGAATGCATACATGTGTATTTCATTTCCTTTCTTCAGGCACTTAAAGGGCAATTTGCTGTGATTTCATTAATTTAACTTGATTAATAAAGAAAAGAATATGATTGCATGTCCTAAATTAGAATTTATATATATATATACACATATATATTTGTATATTATGTATTTTTATATATACACATATATATAAATTCTAATTTAGAATTTTTATATCTATACATTTATTTATATTTTATATATTTATATATATATATATTCTAATTTAGGACAGGCAATCATATGCTTTTATTATTCAAGTTATATATACATATGTGTATGTATAATATATATGTGTATATAAATTGTAACTATATATAATATGTAACTACAAATTATATAATATATATATAACTGCCCACCATCAGTTGCCCCTTCTTCCAAACCTCCATTCAATCCTCATCATTTACTGCTGTCTACAGAGTCTTGAACTCATTAACTTTTTGAGCTCTGTGGCACCTTGCCCATTCCTCATTTTTCCTCCCCTCCTGCTCAGATGACTGGAAGAGTGCCAGTGTTTGATCAATGACAATGAAGAAAGACATTGGGCAGATAAAGGAGGCTGGCCAACTTGGAGAAGCAACCATAGAGGGACATACAGCAGACTGGTGAGGAACTGTGGGAAGAACAGACAGCTCCAAGAGGAGCTGAGAATGCAGTGCTGTGTAACTGATTAAACTGGCTCTTCAGAAGCAAAGATCTCAGAAATGAAATCCTAACACATAACTTTCTACGTATGTGTGGTGAAGCTACTTAGCTCTGTAAGTTATAGTTCCTTAACTCTAATACTGTGAGAAAAAAATATACATACATATATGTAAATTTAAACAGTGAATTTTGGAGGCACTTAGTTATACAGCAATAGAATATAGCTTTGACTACTATTTGTGTGTTTATGGCTGTAATGTTTGTATACTTCCAGCCTTCACCTCTTCACTGAATGTCAGACTTGTTTATTTCACCACTTAACCTCTTAGCTGCCTAATAGCTAACACAAACTTAATGTACAAAAACTGAGCTCCTGATCATTCTTTCCAAAACCATAAATCAAGAGTTGAACTATTTAGTCAGAAGAAATCCTACTGTGCTCAAAACTCTTCATGGCTTCCCAACTCAGTCAGAATAAAATACATAGTGTTTACAATAAACTTCCAAATTTTCTTTCTGTCGTCATCTCTTCAACTACCCCAAACCTCAATACTCACTCTTATTGAACTAAACCTGCCTCCTATATATGCCTAGGAAAAAACTAGGGAGGTCCCTGCCTCAGATATGTTTTTAACCCTCTCTCTTCTACCTTAAAATATTATTTTCCTTATATCCACATGGATTTTTCCCTCACTGTCTATATTTATATACAACCTTCCATGGCAACTCTAGCTAAAATTTCAACAATGTCTTTTCTACCTACTTCAATAATACCAACTTATATACTTCAATATTACCAACTTTTATATGAGTGTATGTGTGTGCGTGTGTGTGTGTATGCATGTATATATGTATATGTATATATATGGTCATAAATGCTGAAGTAGGGAAAAATGTTGGTAGTACTGAAGTCTATATACACACACACACACACACACACACATATATATATATATATATATGTATGTATATACACACACAATTATATTTCCTGTTCCACCTACTTATTACATACATGACTGACAGCCCTATTAGGATATAAGCTCTATTGCAGTAGGTATTTTTCCTCCACACCTTTTTTTCAGTATTTTATTCTTGGCCCTGATAACAGTGCCTAGCACAAAGTAGGCACTCAAATGTTTATTAAATTTAAAAAAAGATCATAATTAAAAGTTTTACTTTAAAATCATGTTCAATAAAAGACATTATTGATTTCTGTGTAATTGAAACAAATGATCCACCTTTGGATAGGTTTTAGTCACCTAGACATACTTGTAAGATAAAGCAGCTTTCTGTTCTAACAACACTGTCCTAGTGTTGATAAAGACACACTTACAAAGGGGCAGAAAGAATCAGACACTTCTCATCCTGAAATAAGCAAAGGACATTATTTATTATAAAGTCAAACTTTTAGCATGTTTGTAAGAAACACAAACCTGCTTTGTACTGGTTATATATGAACTTTACAGTAGATAGAGTTCAGAAACACATGAAAACCAAGACATTTAGAAGAAAATAGAAATGGCTTTTATAGAAAAATCTTCAGGATAAACAGCTCTGGCTCACTGAAGGCAACGTGAGAACATACAGAGGTGCATGGAATTCTTCAGGCATTTCAAAGGTAATGCAACCAACTATCCCAAGAGACAGCATAATTTAAATTATCTCTGACCGGATTAAATTGTGCTTCTCGAGGCTGCTCATGCTTGTCACTTTAGTGATAAGCTGGAATTTGGCCTACAGGTAGTGTCCATAATTTACCTTGTATTCCAGGAGAGTTGAAAACAAAGAGAAAAATGGTGTTAGGCCACCAGCAAGGGAAAAACATATCCATCCAGATAAAAGAAAAGTGAAATTCAAAAATGAATATTTATACAAGCACATGTAAGATAGCATTTACAAGTAAAAGATAATGATCTTGTAAATATTTTCTATGTTTCTGTTTTCTTGGACATAACATATGAACTGCTTCGGTGTGTGGGGACTATTATCATGTTTACCATGAATGGCAGTAGGACCCTGTCTTGGAGCCCCCAAGTCAATAAAACTGGGAACTTGTTGAACTTCAACTAGAAGTCTGGCAGCTAGCCCTAGAGGCATTAACTTAGTTCAGCCAATCTTATGTTCCCAGCTGCAACCTAGGAACCTAGACCATTATCTTGGTGATTCAAATGGAGATTTTTCTAAAAATTATTAAAATATGATGGTGGTAGCATCCAGCATCTACTTACAGCAGTTCTGGGGGTAGCACCAGTGTCCAGCATCTTTACTGGTGGTGCCCTAACAAAACTGTTCTATTGATATGGACATGGCTGTGTTTCCAGCTGTCTAGTTTCTATTTAGCCTCCTTGACCTACCCTTAGTTTTATGAAGCGTGGCTCTAAGCTCTGTATTATTTCTGTGAGCTACCTAACTAGATTCCAATAAAACCATTTATGCTTAAATTAAAACAAGTCCACATCTTTTGTTTAGTACCAATATTTCCACTGGTTATGATTTTGTAGGTGTGGAAATAATCTCCTCCAGTAGAAAATATGTATTTGGTGAGATGCTTCATTTTATACATGTGCTACATGGCTTACCATTGAATAAGTTTACAGTTTGAAATAAAGTATAATATAAAAAATAAGAAAAGAGAATATTGAAATTCTTACAAGTGAGTATTAGATCAATGAAACAGCAGTCCACATCCATGTTACTGAAGCATGAAACAGGAAAATACTGCAATGAGAAAGTGTTTTAAGCCACCAGGCCCTTAAAATCTCATACAGAAACTGAAAAGGGAAAATCTGAGGGTAAAAAACACGCAAGCCTTGAAATTGAAACTGAAGGAGACAACCCAAAGGCAACATTCACTGGAGCCTGGATGATCAGTCTGAAGGAATAGAGGGAGCCTGAAGGCAAAAATGCATTCAGAACAAACAGTGAGTTTGAAAGATTCCCTTCAGGGCAAGACTCATTCTGGTTCTGACAAAAAGTTAGAATGGACTAAGCTTTGGGGCAGCGTGCATTAGAAAACAAGCAGATGTCTAGGGGCAGTGTGCATTTTTTAATAAAATGATTATGAGTCTGATTGGTAAGAGCTGGGATATGGCAAGCATTAAAATGTATACCACACAGCTTATGAGAAAATTAGACACTGAAAGATAAAATGGGATTGTCAGGGGATAGCACATATTGATAAAACCTTTATTGAGTGCAGCATTGTGATCCAAAGCCAATGTGCACATCTCCTCAATCAGTATATATTAAGACTTATTGACTTACCTGCCTATTTTCATAGAGTAAAATAATTCTAGGAAATCAGAGTAAATTGTACTCAGTTAATAATATTGAGTTGGTCATTGACATGAGAGAAATCACTTTCTTCTTTAAGGGAATAATATAAAATTTGGATATCTTATATTAGGCATAAGAGTAAGATTTCAACGTCCTCAAGTAACAAACATCTCAAATATTACAAACTGACACATGTGAGCTGTATTAAAACAATTCTATTGGCACTTGTATTTGTTCCCTCTGAAGCCTTCACTGGCTACAGAGCGTAATAGGATTATTGACTAAAACTATGTTTTATCAGTAGCCCTCAAAGTGTCTTCACAGACCAGTTTAGCATCACCTAAATGGAAATTCTAGGGCCTCAGCCCAGATATTTTGAATTCTTGGAGCAGGGCATAGAAATATGTGTTTTAATAAGCCTTCTAAGTAATTATGATTTAAAGTTCTAGAATTACTGGTCTACATTAGTATTAGCATGACTTGCATTCCAGAAAATTTTTAGCTTAGGAAGAAGAATTTGCAAATAATTTTTTAAGGAACTTCTTAACACTCATCTGAACAATAAACTAAGCAGTTAAACCCTATATGAATTGTATTATCTTTTTTAGAAAAACACATCATTCAAGTGGGCTTATCAAACAACAATTTACTCTTAAGGCACCTTTCAATATATCCATGAATATGCTACCCCTTGAGCTAAACTTGAAATCTCTGACCATGGTGATCAGGTAAATCTTATATTAGATTTGAGCTTACACTTTTTTTTTTTTGCCAAATTTCCCAATGCTTCTAGGAAAAAAAGATAAGTTTTTAAGGAATACTTGGATTAGTGAATCACTTTGGAAAGCCTTCATCTTTGTGAAGGCCTCCTTTATTGCTAACAATAGTCCTATTTAACTCTGCATATGTTCTTCGTTTCCTACAGGTGTGAGTCCATATAGAGAAGAGGGCAGACATAGGATCCTATAAGTTCATTTTTGAATCAGCTTTAAATGGCCAATGAGTTCAAAGGGTACGGCCTTTTCATAGGACAAATGTTGTGTTACATCTCATACCAAAAACCTTAGGAGGGCGTTTTTTTCTGTGAAAGTCTGGTTTGAGAGAAATCTTCTCTTTATCCAGCCACTGGACGTTTAGGAATCACCAGATTACCAGGTTTGTCATGAGCAGCCAGCCATTAGATTGAGGGCTCAAGACAAGTTGCACAAGCAATAATTTGGCTGTATTTCCAGACTCTCATAGGTTTGTCCTAGCCCTTGTTCTTGCACCCTGAAAATTAAACTCCTGCTTCTTACATGTATTTATATTAATATCCAAATATTTATATTGATTTATTTACTAAATGGCATGCTTTCCGAAGATAACAGAATTACAGTGGCCACTTGAGGAACTTCAGATGTAGAAAACTTATTCATCTAAAAAGTACATTAGAATAAGACGGAACAAACATCCCATGTCTGCTTATTTGATTAACATATTATTTTAGTGGGGATGAGGAACTTTCCAAAAGAAATACAGATTCCAAAATTACTTCCTTAAAATATTCCTTGGCTAAGGCAAATAAAAAATTTGCAAAACTTAAAACTTTCACTTAGATGCTCTCAAATCAAAACTTAAGCCTAATGGCTTTATCTTGTTAAGCTTCTGCCCTCATTATATCCTCCTCTGTTATCCGCTGCTCTTGCTCTTCTTTCTGACCTGTTTTACTTCTATTGTGACCATCCAGAAACTCCCAAAGTTCAACTACATCTTAATCAGCCTTCAGAATAGGGAAATATCCTTACGGCAAAACTTTATGAAATCAAAGGCAAAGAGAAGTAGAGAAAACAATTTGGAACAATTCAAATAATGTGTACAGCAGGGATCCCACAGCTATATCAATCAGCTCGTATTTTAGAAGAAACCTCAGATATGAATGCAAAAAAAAAGAAAAAAATATATATATAGAAAAGATAGAATAAGAAAATCCAGAAGGGGACTTAAAAGACCCAAAGTTGTGTAAGACCACAGAACAGTTTAGGAAAAAATGTACATTTGGCATAATTGTTTAGTTGTTATATTTTCTTTCCTATGAAAATAGAATGAACTTGATCTCAGGCTATAAGCAAAAAAAATAGTTCACTGGAGACTTTCGGAATCGGCTCTTTAAAAACTTTTGACATATAGTAGTAGATTCTAAGAAGAAATAATCTCAGCTCTCTCATTAGTTTTTAAGAATGACCATATACCACAAATAGAAGCTTCAAAGTATAGCAAATTGGTCTTAAACCTTTTGTCACACAAATAGACAGATTATTGTACATTAATTAAATGTACTGGCAAATAAGAGGGAGCAGAGGTGGGGTCATAGAGGGATATTAGTCTAAAAGTAGGGTGAAGGACCCTATATGTCAAGCTCTGCAGCTGAGATTTCACCACGTACTAGCGTTAAATTTTAATAAAGTTTAATTTGTGGTTGCTGCAACCGTGGTATGTAAGTTATCATTAGACGTAAGAATTAGAAAATTTTCTTTTGTTATAGTATTACAGACAGATTGAAAAAAATCTGAGTCTAGGCTTACAGAACAAGTTGAATCAACATGACTCAGGAACATTCCCCCTAAATTATCATCATGTCCACTTCATGTATCAATACTTTTCACTCTTCAACCAAGTCAACGCATCCAATATGTAACCATTAGATGTCATTCACAGGTGAGAGATTGGCCACATTAACAATTCTTTCAAAAATGTTCACAATTTGTTAGCACCTTAATGAAATTAAAACTCCTAGCAATACAATCATGCTTCACTAAATAATGGGGACATGTTCTTAGAAATGCATTAAGCAATCTCACTGTTGTATGTACAAACATATGTTATAGACTATTATGTATCTAGGCTATATAGCCTATTGCTCCTGGGCTACAAAACTATACAGCATGTTACTGTGCTGAATACTGTAGACAATTATAACACATTAAGTATTTGTATTAAAATAAAATATACCCAGACATAGAAAAGACTCAATAAAAATAGCATGTTATAATCTTATGGGACCACCATATATTTGTGATCTGTCATTGGCTGAAATGTTATATGGTGCATGGCTGTACTTTTTAAGATTTTTCACCATTTTGCTCAGCAAAGCTCATGCACTCATACCATATATGTTATCTCTGTATATGTGCATATATATGTAAACATATGTTATATGTACACACATTTATGGCATTAATATGTAACATACATACTATGCTATGTATCCATATATATAATCATACGCCTCCCCTCCGTTAATATCATACACTTTGTACTGCCATGCTAAACCACTATTTATAACTTCACAATTGCCTTGGCATGACTACTCTTGCCAAATTCTGTGCCTTTGTTTATTGTATTTTCTCTACTGAACTACACTTTCTTTAATCTTCAACAGTAAAAATGTAATCCATCCTTTAAGAATAGTCAGAGCTACTATTCCCATTATGCTTCTCTAACACTCCTAGTGATAATATATTGTTTCCCTATTATTCTGGGAGTACTTCCATCATGGCTTGCCTGTCCACCATGAATTTGAAAGAATAAACACTTTCTTTTGTCTTTATATAAACTACAATGCCTAATAAAAAGACTATTGCTTAGTACAAGTCAATGAATTAATGAATAAAGAGCAACCAGATGGACTGACTGATACCTAATCATTTGTGTAAAGTTTTCCTTTTCTCCTTCATTAGATGATAAGTCAGTGATTCTCCGAGCAAACATTTTAGTTCTTATGTAATGGCTTCCTTACAATACACAGTACAATGCTCTCAACGCAGTGGGTAATCAATACCTGCTGTTGACTGTTGAAGTAAAATAAATTTACAAAAATAAACCAAGTTTGTTTGTAGTAATGGAACTCCCCTTAGCGATTTTTGTCATGTAAAATGAAATCACCATAGGAAAGTTTATGAATGATATGCTGAATATTCCAAATAAATGTTGTACTTTCAGATATAAGCACCATTGACTGCAGTCATTATAGATAATGAAAATTAAGCAGGTCTCAAAATGGAGAAATTTTTGGATGGCATTAATGATTCAGTTATTTGCTTATTTTCCATTGGGACCAACCATATGGGTGCTATTACACTGAATTACACTAAGTTGTACAATTGGAAATGCCTTTCTTGAAAAACAGTATAAAAAGGAGATACAGCTTATAATTAGAAAGGGTAATAAGATGAGGGAGAAAAGTGCATGTCTCCTGAAACAGCTTCTACTAATGTGGTTGAAGTCAGCAAATTATTAATTTGCTACATTATAGGGATTCTTTTACTTCCTCTTCCTCTAAGTAATTTGGCCATGTTAAAAGTATTATGTAATATACGTATATACTAATGGCTGATTATAATGTACACATTAACACATGTATATACATATATGAGACATTAATGTATACATATGCATATATATTAACATATGTAATATTAATAATTGTTATAGACTGAGCTTCATTTAAAAGAGCAAGCAATAGTTAAAAACATGCTGTAATTAACATCTTACATGGGAAAAGCATTATTGTATATAAAAACATATATTCAATTTTTAAAATCTGTGTTTATTTGTTGAGGAAAAAATGAAAATACGTAAACTCTAAGAAAACCCTAAAAATTCTAAAATGCTAAATATATGCAGTGTATAAACAATATTAACTATGTGCCTAACACTTAGAAATGTATTAGGTTACCATTAAAGGGCCTATTTTTTCAGCAAACATGGTAAATACCTTAACCTGAATAAGTATACTTGTATATTATTTTTATATTTCTTTCAATTTAAAAAGAAATATTTATTTCCTTAAAGTATGGCTTTTTTATCCTCAGGTTTTTTTTTTATTTCAAATATTTACTTTGATATTAGAGAACTACTCTCTGACAAATACTAACAGTTGAGTTAATCTAAATAAAGAATATGACAGCCTCTACCAAATTAAAATTTAAAAGTTCATATATTTCAAATGATAAACCAGTTACAAATGTCTTTTGCACTTCTCTTTTCTTTACCCTAAAACATAAACAAATCCATAAATCACTTTAGTTTGCCTTTCAAATTATATTATGTAAAACAGACATTCTTCTCATGGTCTCATTTTCTACTTTTCTTTCTACTAAAGTGTCAGTCAATACATTTCATCAGGGAGGTGTTTTGTTTGGCAGTAATTCTCGATACCCAAGAATTATGGAAGTAATCATAGTCTGAAAGAATGTGTTTCTACTAGCTGCACTGCAATGGGTCCCAGATTTCCAATTTACAAGTTTTAAATTAATGGCTGTTTGCTATAAAACAAAAAGTAGTTATCATAGAAACTAATTCATTGCATAATACTCTCACCATCAACTACATTCACAACATCACCCACTCTTTGGAAATAAAATAAGAAACAGAACAAGCAAGATTTTATTCTTTCCCTTTTAAATTGGGAAACGTGGAAAATAGAGATGATCAGAGTCATGTAAGGCTGTAACAAAATAAAAATATAAAACCTTTGACTTTCAGTCTTTCTTTACCAGTGCTATATAGATAATTGACAATAGGGATATACAGGAGCCCAAATACATATAGGTCAAGTGTAGTCAGCCCATGGTAGCTATGGGTTACACATCTGGGGATTTACCCAACCATAGATGCAGAACCCAGGAATATGAAAGGCCAACTGGAGTACTTGAATTCCTCCTGAATTTGGTCTCTATTACTGGGGTGGGTCCTGGAAGCAATCTTCCATGGATACCCAGAAATGTCTGAGATTTGAAAAAAAATATTATTACTTTGCTTCTGTTCTCTCACTTTCTTTTTCTGGAGAATTTTTTTTAACATTTATTTATTTCATTAGTTTTCCATCCTGCAATAATGAATAGATTTCTATTTCTGGAGTAACTTGCACATGAAGAAATTAGGGTAACCATGGACTGTAGTTAATGAAGAAGAATATATTAGTTTCAGTCATGTTTCAAAAAGTAGCAGGAGAATTTCTACGAAAATCTGAAATTTGTGTATTTACTTTACTGTTTTATCTACCTAACTCAGGTAAATATGCAAATGAAGTTAAGTCAATTGCTACAATTAAGTCAATTGCTAAAGTTAAATTAATTTCACAAGCCAACTTTATTAAATAATGCAGGTCATTATAGATAAGGAAAATGAGGTGCAAAGAATATAAATTGTTCAAATATAAGCACAGAATTTTGAACCCAGGTGATTTGGCTCCAGTATTAAAATTCTTAACCCATATGTTCTACTGCTTAGAACAGGCATGGTATGTACTATTACCATGTTTCCCAATTCTCTTCCAGGAAGGGGAGAGAGATTGAATGACACAGCAGCAGACACAGCAACAAAAATTTACTTTAACCATAAGTTTATATGAAATTAACAGTATTTTCAAGGCTGTTGTCATAGATTTTTAGTTCAACTTTGTCCATGAAAACATAGTAAGGAAATTTGAAAGGAAAGGCATTTCTGGTGCATTTCAGCAGAAGAGGAACCATTTTCACCTAAGATGTGGGCTTAAGATGTAAGGAATGCTGCCGGGCGCCTGTAGTCCTAGCAATTTGGGAGGCCAAGGCCGGCAGATTGCCTGAGCTCAGGAGTTCGAGATCAGCCTGGGAAACTCAGTGAAACCCCGTATCTACTAAAATACAAAATATTAGCCGGGCGTGGCGACATGCACCTGTAGTCCCAGCTACGCTACTTGGGAGGCTAATAGGGCAGGAGAATTGCTTGAACCCGGGAGGCAGAGGTTGCCTTGAGCAGAGATCATGCCATTTTACTCCAGCCTGGGCAACAGAGGGAGACCCTGTCTCTAAATAAATAAATAAATAAACAAATAAAAATTTTAAAAAGGCAGTATTCATTTCATTGGATTAATGTCTTCTTGAATTTCTTGTCTAAACAATACAGAATTTCATGGTGCACCCCTCATTAGTCAGAAACTGGCTTTACCAAACTGATACTGTAGGATAACGTAGTTTGTTAATAGTTGAAAAACAAAAGTTTCACATTATGAACTATGATTTAGAAAGGCACCAGAAAAACACACTTAGGGTTAAAAGTATGAATAATCAATATGTATCAATTTCCTATCTAATAATTTATTTTATAACTAATTAATGTAAAAGCATTTAAATGAAGATACTTCATATTTTTACTAAGTGAAAATTTATATGAAGTAATTCCTGAAATTAGAGAAATACTGAGGGAGATGAATCATTTTAATATTGATTTTTTTTTTCCTTTAAGGTTGATTAATGGGCTTTTTGTTTTGTTTGGAATGATTGATGCCATAGCATTGTAATGTGACATCACCTTTGGATTGAGATGCTCTCGTTCTATCTTAGGTTGTATATTAGTTCCTAAATCTATTTGGTGAAGATCTTAAAGGTACTCCATCGTTTTAGTGCTTGAGGTCACTTGGACTTTACCTGTAAGCTGACATCACAGTCTGATTTACTGTCATTTAAAGACTTAGTTTGTGCATTGACTGTGAAGCCATCTGACCAAAAAGGAAAAGTTATCCCAAAATGCTTTAAATAGGATGCCACAATTTTTTTTTAAGCTTTAGAGTATATATGTCTGTGAATCAGCTCATTTTATTTCCAATTATATTTTTGAAAAAATATGCTGCTTTTTTCATGAAAAGAAGTGAAAAAAGAATTAACTTTTCATACACATTTTGAAAATATGTGTGAAACATTTAACATAACTGCACAAAGCACGTAAAAGTCCCATAAATTGTGCTCTTTCAAGAGTATCAATTTGCACAACTATTTAAAGTAAAAATAATTGTATAAAAATATATCTAAAGGATGCCATATTTTTCACAGGAGTCACAGGATACTTGTTTAATTTGCGTATGAACTATGAAAATGTCAGTCTGTGTCATCATTTGTGGAGGTGTTAATTTAGGCATTTTGAAGATCTGTTCTGATTATTAGAGTTAAATCTCATGTATTGAAAAAAAGATGAGTTGATTCCATTAAACAAGTTATTTTCAGTGCTCAGATGGCTGAATTTATGGATTAACTTTTACCAGATTAATTGCTGGAAACTGATATCCACATGACTATTATAACAAAATGTTATATACCTATTTTTGGAGCCTTTAGAAGATTGTGAAATTGTTTATTTTACATACAATGTTAGTTACAATTTATATTTTACAATTTCAATTTAAATGTCCTTATTTTGAAAGACTCACACCATACACATACACTTTTCTTGTTTTCTTTTTTTTTTTTTGCCAAAATTCAATAAGGTTAGTGTTATGTATTATCATTTCTCAATACTGATAATTTTATGACATATCAATTTCACATGTGCAAGAAGAAGTTATAATAGAAGATTAGAATATAAAGGCTATGAAGATAGTAAGTTCTTAATACAAAAATATTAGTTGTTATTATTGATTTTATTACTTTTTGGTTTCAAATATACTGAAAAACATTTTGATATTTACTCATATTCTTCTTGTTTTGGTTTTTTACTTAAAATGGACAATCACTGCCAAGTTTAAAATGACAATATTCATACTTTCTCTCTCTCAACCAAGATAATTTAAAAAGATAGATGGAAAAAGCAGAATTAGACTGTTTTTAATAAAAAATATATATTATGAACATAATGAATAAACTTAAACACTAAGTAACTTTTAAAAATGTTTCTTTTTCCTAATTCACTTCAATTTTATGAAGTCATTTCTGAGATCAAATGAGGGACTTAGTCAATTGTACACAAGGCTTGATCTTAAAATGCTAAATTCCAATTGTGTCTGATAATTTATAATATAGCAATGGACAAGTTACATTTATTGCATTATTAGTAGGATATTTGAGTTTTCTTATTTGCAATATTGCATTATTAGCGAGACATCTGAGTTTTCTTATTTGCAGTATGTAGTATTACTACTCTTCTAGTACATATCCTGCCTGTGTAAGATATTTTCTTTAATTGATGAGAAAACTAAAACAAACAAAAAACTCACGAGGATACTATATCTTTCTTGGCTTAAATTCCTAGAGTGCTGAGAAAATGACTCTACTGTACTACCCAGTGAGTAAACTGGTAAATAATTTATAAACAACATATCATAATGGAGTTTTATGAAACAACAAAAATCTGTAAATATTATATATTTTTCAAGAAAAGGGGTGCAGACAAGTTTTGTTTATAATATACACTATTTTTCTAATATCCTATATTTACACTATTTTTCTAGTATCCCACAGTGAACACTTACAGTCCCTAAATGTGTATTTCTTAGACTTTTCTTTTTTTAGACCAAGTCTCACTCTGTCACCCAGGGTGGAGTACAAGGGCTCAATCTTGGCTCACTGCAACCTCCACATCCTGAGTTCAAGCGATTCCCATATGTCAGCCTCCCAAGTAGCTTGGATTACAGGTGTGCACTACCACAACTAGATAACTTTTTGTATTTTTAGTAGAGACGAGGTTTTGCTATGTCGCCCAGGCTGGTCTCAAACTCCTGGGCTCAAGCAATCCACTTACCTTGGCCTCCCAAAGGGCTGGAATTACAGGTGTGAGCCACTGCACTGGGTCTTATTTCTTAGACTTTTGCAAGTTACAGGTCTCTATACACAGAGTTATTTGCCTGAGTACATATTCTATATGTTTCCACTACTAGCTGCAGGCTTTCCTGGAATAATAACTTGACTGACAGCAGCATGATTTACTCTCACCTGCTACTCAAGACTCTATCTTGGTTTCATCAAGGTTTTCATTAGGTGAGATCTGCTCACCTATAGTAGAGCAGTTTTATATCCATATTACCACTGGTTTGCAATGGGTTATTTGCCCAGTGAGATTTCTTTAAATTATGTTAAATGTAATACGCTTGTTTACTAAGTATCACTTCATTTACATAAGTCGATCCTATTATTGAACACCCCAATGCTTAAAGTTTTTCAATCAATTAAGATTGGGAGCCAGAAACCTTTGTGATATAATTGTTATAAAACTATCTATAGTAATGATACTTCTATCTGGCAATAATCCTGAGATGTATGATAAAAATGCACAGCATACTTCAAAAAATTGTCCTCAGTTCTGAAATGGCATTTAGAACTTCTCATGTGGAAAGCTAAAGTAAAACCTTTTGTAATGTATTGCAATTCTCATTTGCCAATAAAGTTTGTATATACAGATACTACTATATTAATTTGCTCAGGTAATGTATTTTATGGGACCAGATGAAAAACATGCTTTCATGGATTCTCATTTGCACACAAATTAGAAGAGAATGCATAATTTTAAGTTAGCTTTGAGAATTAAATGTGATATTGCATAAAATGTTGTTAGCATGCTATGAGGCACATAGTCAATAAGTATTAATTATTTGTGTGCTGATTACTAAACCTAATGTTTAGTAAATGCTTTACTTCTAATTTAAACCAAAATATTTAAAATCACATAATATAAAGGAAATATCACTCTGGGATTAAAGTGATTTTTTTCTTCCTTCTTAGATGTGACATATTAACTTGTTTACACCTTACATGGGATGCATCCTGAGTATATCGATGATTCTTTAGCACTTCCAAATAATCATGACTAATATTTAGTGTCTTCTCTATACCAGGTATTATTTTATGGGCTTTGCATTGCACCTAATCTTCACAATAGCATCATGTAATAAGTACTATTATCATTTTATACATGAAGAGACTGAGGTACGAAAAGGTGAAATGACTACACCAGGAGAGTAAGTGTTAAAGTTGGATTCTGCATTCAGGCAACTGGTTTGTTCACTATATTTGTGCTGTCTCTCCTAATAACACTGATAATAGAGACGCTGTGTAATATTTCCCCATAAGAGTTTCATTATATTTACACCATCATCATCCTATCTTGGACCTGACACTTTATAGAGGACCCTGCTTTGGCTTTTCTGTAGCCATGCCCCTCACCTCAGGAAAAGGATTTTGACAGCCAATGAGAATTATCCATGCCTAGTCTGCCCTGGAACATATTTAGAACACTTGGGATCTCAGAATTCTGTAGTAAAATGATCCAAGTCCTGTCAACAAAGCCTGCATAGGGCTCTTCACTTGGCCCATCTCTGTGGGTGGACTGATGTGTATACTTGTAGGTTGGAGTGGTAAACAAGAAGTGGAGGAGGTGAATGGAGCTTGGACATGAGGATTAGATTGCTCGCTTTTGTGCCCAAAGCCCTTGCTGGTGTTGTAAACAAGATGTGCAGGCTGAAGATTAGAGACAGGGACCTATAGCCAGCTTCTTCCAGATTCCACATTTTTGTACCGAACTAAAAGGGGTTAGAAAATTCCAAATTCACAACTGGCTTTTTGGAACTTATAAGGCTATATTTACCAAAGATGGAGAACAGAATTTTGTTAGCTTAGTTTATAATTTTTGAATACTTGGATTTGATATGCAGGCTGCTCTACATATTCTTGTCCCAGACCCCACAAATGTTAGAGGAAGGCCTGGTTTTCATGTATGCAATTTGATTGTTACCTCATGTTTTTTACCTGCTAGGTCTAAGAAAGCCTTTTTTCCCCTCTGCAGAGCACATTATTAAATTAACACTTTAAGAGAGAGCATACAACATAATGGGGATTTAGTTCATTTCGTCGACTGGATAACCAGTGGACTGCATTTAGACACATTGACATAATTCTCTCACACTGTCTTATCTATTATCAGAACACCCACAGAGCTGAAATGGTCATGTGAACTAATGTATTACAGAGGCTAGGCACAGGTGGCATTCTGAATCAATGCTGGCACAATTTCTAGATTCTGAGATATTTAGTTAATGCTGTCTAATATCCTAAATTATAATGTCCTTTATGTTTTTAAACTGAGCCTGTCTTATTTTGTTATGGGTCAAAGTGGTATAAGTAGAAAAACATGAATGTGAATAATACTTAATATTAGCAAATTATGATGATTCAATCAATATCCATAAAGAAAATTTAGAAGATTTTAGGTTAACGGCACTAAATAATTAAATGTTAACAGTTAAGCTACTTTTTGGAATAGGAAGCTCCCTGTAGTCTATTTTCATTAATGTCAAATTCCTTAATTATAAGGCATTATATATTTATACTGTTTTTTGATTAAGTATATCACACCAGATCTTTGATTGTGCAAGTTCTAATTATTCTAATACAATAAACTAATGCAATTTAGAATTTAATTTCTATGGCACTCTTTTAAGCCTCTAATTCTTAGCAAAATTCTAAGAAATCAGCTTTGCAAATGTTGTTTAAGAAACACACTTTCTTCCCGCAACTCCTTTCCTCGTATTTATTCTCTATTCTCTTATAAGGGTAAGAAGGGCTTTAGCAGAATTAATCCAAGGTCCAGGGGATATCTCTATAAAAGAATAGAAGGTGAATGGTCAAGAAAATTTGAGCCTGACAACAAAGAGAGCTATAGCTTTTGAGAAATTTAAATTAAAATATAAATGTATGGAAAGATTTGCAATCCCTAGGAGTTAAAGTAGCATAATACAAAGATCAATAAAAATGATAATTCTTCAGTTACTGGAGCCGTACATTAAACACCAGTCCCAGACTGTATCTATGCTCAATCTGATTTATTCATTCATTCAATAAGTATTTATCAAGTGCTCACTAAATTCCAGGCATTGTGCTACTTGCTAAATACATGAAATAAGAGTTAAATTCTTAGAGTTTAAAGAAGGGAGGTATACTGTAGAAGATAGATATCAAGTATGTGTTCCAATAATTACATATAATGATACATCCTATGAAGGTGAGGAAATGTGTTCTCTTTCCGGGTCCATGAGGGGGCGTAGTTTCAAGGGCAAGAATTTCCCAGTGCCATGCCCCCCTCCCATCTCTCTCCATCCAGGAGATTTAACGGTTTATGTTTTAATTTCACGGGTACGGGAAGAAACTAAGCGAAAGTTCTAAGGAACTCCTTTCATTGGCCCAGGGTCTTAGAAAAGGTGGGGATTCCTCCCAGGTTTAAAGTCCCCTTCTTCCACACCCCTTTGGACTCCATGTTTGGATCCCCTTCCACGAACACTCCCTTTGTGGAAGCTGTTTTTCTCTATCCTAGATTTTCCCTCTGGATTTCCCTTCCACACTCTCTCAGAAGCCTGTCTTCCCCTCCTAAACTCCATCTCTCTCTCTTTCTATTCCCTTCCACTCATTGTGGAAGCTGCTTTCGTCCCCTGGATTCCATCTTTCTGGATTCCCTCACTCAGGGTGAGAGTTAGCTGTTTCTTTCTCTCTCCTTCTTCTGTTTCTCTCTCTCTTTAAATAAATCACTTTCTACAAACACTTTGGAGTATGGCATTTACTGCGCACTGCGCCATGGTCCCCTCTCTCATTCTTGAGAAGGCAGGAGACAAAGAACCTGGAGAAACATCCTCTCAGAGGAGCTGAGGGCACCCTGAACCCCTGAACTGCAATATTACAAAGGGAAAACTTTTGCTGAAAGAGAAAATAATGAAAGACACAAATTTGATGGCAACATTTCCAGAGAAATGATATTCTAGACCTGAAATATAAGTAGAGATTATTCAGGAGAAGAAAGAGGAATAAATGTTTCATGCTAAGGTGCAAAATCATGAAGATGGAAAACACATTGGCATATACATGTTCGTATTGTTTCTATGAAAGCATCATTTGCCAAATTGGGCTAGTGCCATGTCCAGATTAGGGCTTATCAGTCAACAAAAACATTTTAATAATTATCATTGACTCAGAGCCATTAAAATCAAATGATGAGCTCTTATCCATATAATAGATATCCATTTGCACATCCTCCATAACTATCACTGAGACCTTTCTGTATTGAACTGAATGACTGGGGCATGCTCTTTATTGCTGTTATGATATTATTATAGTAAATTTAAGTAACAATATTCATAGATCTCAAAAAAACTATTTAATGAGAGCAATCAATATGAGATAAAAGATCATGATAGGATACATGCAGCCATGCATTCCTTCAATAAGCATATGGTGAGTGTCTACTCGCAAGTAACTATTAGGTGATGGGGATAAAAAGATGAGTTAAATTGTTTTCATTGAACACAGAGGAGGAAAGTAAGGTATGCATATCAATGACCTGAAGCGTGAGAGTGGTTGCTTAAGTAGAAGCAATATGAGAAACAGGCTAACTTTAAGAATATACCAGTCTGCATATGTCTTAGGGCAAAAGAAAGAAGGTGATAGAAATGGAGAGACTGAAGATATTAATGATATGGCACAAATCAGAGAGATAGAGGCCTTGATGAGAGAATAAATGATTGAATAAATGCAGATGTGGAAAGAAAAAGTTTGAACCAATAAATGTTACAAGGAAATTCTAAAGAGAAAAGTTCTTGGAGTTGACTCCTCGTGGTAAATACCTACTCTATGAAATGTAAGTTAATGTACTGAAAATTAAAAGGCAGGCTAGGCTCAGTTTTCTGTTCTCATTGAATAAATGACAAATAAGATTCTAAAGAGATTAGCTCAAAATTAAAACAAACTTTACACTTCTTTCTCTTAATAGATTTGGTTTAGTTTCTCCTAAGCTGATGATGATGCTGATGACTGAAGGGATTAATTACACTTTGCCGTTTTCAAAAGTTTAATAGTGAGCCCTAAAACTGTGACTAAAGAATGGTAATGCTAAATACTTTAGATTTATGACACTTTTTCTCTTCTTTTACCATAAAAGGTAGTGGAAGGCATACACAAATATGCAACTCTATATAGTCATCAACAAGACATTTAAAAATTGATATTGCGAGATTTTGTTCCTTGAAGAAATCATTTAGAGTAAGCTTGAAACACTACTAATACACAAAAATGGGGTGATGTCATCAGATGCCAGCTTCCTTGCCCATAGTAAACAGCAAGAAAACCTAACTTGAATAGAATTGTTCTCATTTTTCACTTACTTTTACACAAACTCAACATTTCTTTGATTTCTCGTTTTTTCTTTGAATTTTTGTATCTCACCTTTTTCAAATTTAAACTATATGAAAACAAATGAAATTAACTGGTAACTATAAAGCTTAGTAGAATGTGTACCAAACATTAACAAGTATCCACATTACGGTAATCAAGCTGGTGCAATATTTATGTCATGTCTTAGAAAATGTATTTACTACATATACCGAATTATATGATGAAACAAGCGATAAGAGTTTTTTCTGTCACTAATATTTTAAGCAAAACATTCAGTCTTTGAGAGTTTTCATGGTATTTGTCTTTAAAACAATACAGTAACAAATATAGTAACACAAATACAGTAACAAAATGGTTTTGGTTCTAATCATTCAGTTATTTTTTTCCCTATCTTTACCTCAAAGTTTGCATGCATTTGTGTCATAGATTATCATGTTTTTCCATTTTCTGCACCATTTTTTTCTCTTTTAAGTGGTACCTTGGCAAAATAGTCCAACATGTCTGTATTCCCACCCAATTCATCTGCTGCTGAGCAAATATTTGCTAGGTAATTATTGTTATCAGTGTCGTAAATTTCATAAAACTGAATAGTGGGTCTCTTCTCTGCATGCAACAATAATCTATTGCATAAAATTACTGAACAAATTAAAAATGAATATAGAAAACTTGTGTTTTTCTCAATACTCTGAGCTCCTACACATTTTTAAGTGTAAAAACCTCTGAAATTTTTTCTCAGAAGTTTAAAAATACTAAGTAACATTCCTTTTAAATATTTGACAGGGTACTGCTGATTCTTTCAGGCCATCTATTTCTCAACACAAGGGCCACACAAACTAAGACAACAATTGGTTTCCTCGTTTTTGGATCAAATGCTCAGGAGCCAGTATGCACACTCATTCATCCTCCCCCTTGTTAAGCAACTGCCCACCATTCTGTAAAACCACAGAGGTAACAAGGTGATTTTATTGTGTGACACTGGAATGTATGTGACTCCAGCTAGCATCTTTGTGTTTGACACTTGCAAACTCTCCATTTTCCTCTCATCTCAAGGGAAAGTCTTGGTCTTTCATTTCGTTTTTATTTTTAGTGTTTTCTATTGAGGCAAAGTGAATACAATGAAGAGCAGCACGGCTTTTCTGAGTTTGTCTAGTGATAAAAAATTTAGAATGTGGAACCTTTATGCAGTTCAACAGTATTTCCTATTAATGATACAACACTCTTGTTGAGAAGGGATTGGTCTGAAGAATGGTGTCTCAAGATAAAGAAGACAGAAGCAGCAGAGGAATAAAAAAGGTAGAGTCTGCTCTCAGACATAAATACAGTCAATGTTCTGAAGGGCTGAGAAATGCTTTGTGGTTTGTTGAAATCATTTCCTCTTAAAGATCTTCATTTTGAGCTACAACGTATTTGTCACCTTTTTTTGCTGATGTTTCTATATGAATTTATAAAATTGAATTAATGGACTCTATTTTTAATTCAGTTTTCAAAATTTTCAATGGTTTAATATTAATTAGAAAATAAAAAAGTATTTTCAGTTTTCAATTATTTATTCCTCTTATGATGACTTTATTATCTGATAGAGAAATATGACATTTTAGCTACTTGTGTATTTGCTGAATTGAAAAACCATTATATGATAAATGGAACTAAAAATTAGGTTTAAGACTTTTTAGTTAGAGATGGGACATTTTACTTATCAGGGCTACTTGGGATTAGTTCAGTGATGAAATCCAAATACAATGTATAATTATAAAATGTATATTATAAAATAAAAGATGTATTATATAATGTATATTATAAAATGAAAGATTTGTTATATAGTATAATAGGTTGTAAAATAATATGTATCCTTTTTTGTGTTAAGAAGTATTAACTTTGTAGAAGTTATGAACAATTATAAATGGTGTAAAAATGAAAAATATTTCCTCATGTTTCAGCAGAGTTAGAAGAAGCGTTGGTCTACTGCCCATGTTTTTGTAATAAGCAATGTTACATGCTTTGTAACAAGCAGTTCAGGTGTTGCAAAATTCACTGAGTCAATGGATTTTAAATTTTTCAACTAGACAGGAGGAATAAGTTCCAGCATTGTTCTATACCACTGTTGGATGACTACAGTTAACAGTAATGTATAGTTTATAATAATAGCTAGAAGAGAATATTGATTGTTACCAACACAAAGAAGTGATAAACATTTGAGATGATGGATATGCTAATTACCCTGATCTGATCACTACACAGTATTTGTAACATCAATGATGTTAGAAAAACTTCACTGTTTATAAGTATTCACAACTATTATTTGTCAAAAGTAAAAAAGAAACTATCAGCATACGTTCTTTAAGAATATACAAGCTTTATATTTTTATTCCAATTAGGGAACTACAGCTTGGACAAATAATTAGTCTTATTGATGTTATTAGGTCAAGGACTAGAAATGAACCTATAATAACTTAAGTGAGAGATCACTCTGTGTCATACCACACTATAGGTGATTGTACTTTATGAAGTATTTTTCAATGTTGGCCTCTTTAAAGCATTATGTGATTTAGAGCAGAATATGTTGGGACATTCTGCTCTAAATTAATAAAAAATCAAATAAATATATCGATGTTTATGTTAGGCAAAGCAGTTTATAAAAACTATCAAAACACTTTCTTACCCTTAAAGCAGCTTGCAATCTCCTAACAGGAAAAGTAATTTTTTCCCAGCACTTTGGGAGGTCAAGGCAGGTGGATCACAAGGTCAAGAATTCAAGACCATCCTGGCCAAGACGGTGAAACCCCATCTCTACTAAAAACACAAAAATTAGCTGGGGGTGGTGGTGGGCGCCTGTAATTCCAGCTACCCGGGAGGCTGAGGCAGAGAACAGCTTAAACCTGGCAGGTAGAGGTTGCAGTGAGCCGAGATCGTGCCCCTGCACTGCAGCCTGGGCAACAGAGCAAGACAGGGAAACAGAACGAGACTTTGTCTCAAAAAAAGAGCGAGAGAGAGAGACAGAGAGAGAGAGAGAGAGAGAGAGAGAGAGAGATGTCCCAGAGCATTATTTTTGGCAGAAAATGATGTCAGCAAAAGTACAGAGATGAGACATTTAATGATAGGTTTTGGCAGTACTGTGGCTCAACTTAAAATTTATACATTGTTGCAGTTGCTAAGGAGCCTAGAAAAGAGTTGAACTTTCATTTCATATTTGTTTTCATATGATAAATTGATGAATAATTTTAGGTGAGGAACCAAATCATGGTATAACTTTTTCAGAAATACTCTATTACAAAATTAGATACCTTTTTGTTATGTAGCTATCCAAAATTATATTAAGAAAAATGGATCCAACATTATAAATAGAATGATATATGGATAAAACCCTCTTAATGATGGCTACTTTTGAGGAAGTATACTCTAGAAGAGTACTACTACTCTAGAATACTACTCTAGAAGAGTGTCATAAATTTCGTGAAACTGAACAGGGGGTCTCTTCTCTACATGCAACAATAATCTGCTGCATAAAATTACTGAACAAATTAAAAATGATTATAGAAAATTTGTGTTTTTTCTTAATACTCTGAGCTCCTACACATTTTTAAGTGTAAAAACCTTTGAAAATTTTTCTTAGAAGTTTAAAAATACTAAATAACGTTCCTTTTAAATGTTTGACAGGGTATTACTGATTCTTTGAGGCCATCAATTTCTACTGTAGAAGAGAGGTTTAGCTTTAGTTATGTTCTTTATTGTAGCAATCTTAAAGCATCCTTTTAGAAATTATTTTGATTGTACATATTTAAGGGATACAACAAGATGTTTTGATATACATACCTATAATGAAATGATTACTACAGTCAAGCAAATTAGCATCCATCATCTCACATAATCACCTTTCTCAGTCTGCTCTATTGGCAATTTCCAGTGAACACTGCAGTATTACTAACACAGTCCTCATATTGTACATCAGGTGTCCAGACTTACTCACCTCACATAACTGCAACTTCTGTACCCTTTGACCTCCATTTCCTCATTCCACCCTCCCTCCACCCTCATCCAGCCCTCTCACACCTGGGAAGCACTGTTCTACTCTTTACATATTCTTTGGTGTTTGAAAGATTCTATATGTAAGTAATATAACGCAGTATTTTTCTTTCTCTCTGGCTAACATCACTTAGCAAAATATTCTCTGATTTCATCCATGTTGCTGAAAATGGCAGGATCTCTTCTTTGCAGGTAAGTAATCTTTAAAGAACTCATATAATTTAATAGTAAAAATTAAATTAAAAACAATTAAAAATGGGCAAGGACCAGAATATATATTTTTCCAAAGAAGACATAAAAATGGCCAACAGTTATATAAAAAGGTGGTATCACCCCACACCTTTTAAGATGGCTTTTATCAAAGAGACAAGGGATGACAAGTGTTGGTGACCATGTGACAAAAAAAGGAGCCCTTGCTTTGGTGGAAATTTAGATTAGTGCAGTCATGAACAACAGTATGGAGGACTGCAAAAAAATTAAAAACAGAACTATCATATGACCCAGAAATCTCCCTTCTGAACATGTACCCAAAGGAAATAAAATCACCACCTCGTAAAGATATCTGCACTACCATGTCCATCGCACCACTGTTCACAATAGCCAAGATAAGGAAACAACAGAAGCATCTGAGATTGGGTGAATAGATAAATTTGTGTTACGTTAGTCCTTCCTTATCCACAGTTTCACTTTCCACTGTTTGATTTACCCAGGGTCAACTGTAGTCCACAAATGTTAAGTAGAAAATTACAGAAATAAGTTATATTTTGAATTTACACTGTTCTGAATAACAAGATGAAATCTGCTGCTGCCCCACTGAGTTCCACCAAAATGCAAATCATCCCTTCCTCTAGCTTATCCACGCTGTATATGCTACCTGCTCCCTGTTCACTTACTAGCCATCTCACTTCTCAGATAGATAACATATCAAAAGTATAGAGTTTGGTACTAGGTGTGGTTTCAGCCAACCACTGGAGGTCTTGAAATGTATTTCCCATAGATAAGGAGAAAATGCTGTACAAATATTTACATAAATGAAATATTCATAATATTTCATACTTCTCATTGTGAATTCCATGTTTGGATAAAAAGAGATGAGAAGACAAGAGTGTTCATTCAATCACGATTCCGATTCATAAGAAATGCTTTATTAGGTGGTCTTTAAGCTTCTAACCCAATCAATAGAGCAGATCATTTGTAATCTCACAAAAAATAGATAAGAATCATATCTGAAGTCACTTTTATACAACATTTGACTCTTTATAAATAAAGAGTTAGAAGAAAAATTTGTAATTATTTTTTATTACTGGAATGCAATTCTTCTTCAAAATAACTTGTTTTCACACATCAACCTTTAAAATGGAGTCTGTATTATTTTGTCTATGGTGACAAAAAGATTAATAAGGTGTATTAATTTTTATTTAGGTTTTATTTTTTTCCTCATAGGAAAAATTGAATTATTCTGGTATGTTTGAAATGCAAGAATAAAAGAAACTAATGATAGAGCAATTCCTAAACATAAAAAAGAAAAGTATCTGAGATAGATAACTTATTCATTCATTAGTTAATGAGAAACACTAACCAATTAGGGATTAACATTTACTAAAGGTAGTTACTCACAAAAGTACATAAAGGGACTTTTAATCATCTATTAAAGTTTAATAGATGTTTCTAAAAATTTACTAAATGTCTTGATTTTAAGACATGCATTAAAATTCTGATATGGGCCGGGCATTGTAGCTCACACGTGTAATCTCAGCATTTTGGGAAGCCAAGGCGGGCGGATCACCCGAGGTCAGGAGTTAGAGACCAGCCTAGCCAACATGGTGAAATCTCCTCTCTACTAAAAATATAAAAAATTAGCTGGGTGTGGTGGCGGGTGCCTGTAATCCCAGATACCTGGGATGTTGAGGCAGGAGAATCTCTTGAACCCAGGAGGCGGAGGTTACAGTGAGCCAAGATTGTCCCATTGCACTACAGCCTGGGTGACAAAAGCGAACTCCAACTAGAAAAAAAAATTCTGATACGTAGGAGATATTGGACCATATATAATGTCTAAAGAGGAGTAGCTATAAGAATTATAAATGAGAACACTGGGTCATTTCTTTCTTCTAAATTAATATTTATCCAAACAACTGTATGGCATTTCTGAATAGTTCACATTTCAATACACAACATGAAAAAATAAGCCATGAATTTATATCTTAATAATTATTTTCTTATAAGAAAAATACATGGAATAAAAATTAAAAGACATCTTCGTTTCAGGTGAAATATCAATTCTAGGCTTGTTTGTTTTTTAAATAGCTCATGGTATGAATATTTATTTAATGACTTCCTCACTGAACCCTACAAAATTGCTTTCTATCAGCTCCTTCTCCTGTCTACTTTGTGGCTTTCCTCACCTTTCTTTTTTCCTCTCTATCCAACAGTTCCAGACCCAGTAAAGTTTTCTCATACTTTTTTGAAAGAGAATATCTTTATGTGGGATTTATTTCTTCTATTTCTTTCTACTATATTATATCTTCTGCAACAGTAGAATAATCAGTAAATGTTTCAGGAAAAGGTTTACTTGTTGGAAGGGTATAAAGGACATATATATTTAAAATATTATGTGATTTACCATATAAATAATAAAACGTGCTTTTATTTTATAATAACTCATTGTAAAAGTAGCGAATCCAAAAAAAGCTACCATAGCAACATATCTAGATGTCACTGGGAAAAAAAATTGTAAAATGTTTGCAAGCTTAAATTAAATCATTACATTTCTGCCCTAAAATAAATTAAAATTCACAATTTAAAAGATTTCAGTTTTGATTAGTTTTAAAGTTAGCATTAGACACCACATCCGTGGCACAAGTCTCTTTCGTAAGATTACTTTTTTAAAGTAGCAATAAAAGTGAAAAAAAGAAAATAATTGGGGAAAATTATTAATTTCACATGAATATATTCTGTACTATTTTGTTATCACACATGATTCAAAAGACATTATGTGAAATATCTTCCTCTACTTACAAAATAGAATCTATGCTCTAAGTAATTTTGTAAAAGGAAATGAATGACTTCCATTTTCAGGACCAACAAAACAAAGTTAAAATAAAATGCCCAGAAGAGGTAATCACTGTCAGAATGAGCAAGTGAAATAAAGGCCATTAAAAAAAAATGTCACCATCAGCAAATACACATGAATATACAGCAGCCAGACAAGAAAATAAGTGATTTTCTTCATATTTAGAATACTAGCATCATTGTTCCCATGTATATTTACGCAAAATTTAAATAATTTATGCCTCAAAATTTCTAAGGATAAAAAGAAGTTTTGTAAGCATCTATAGCAAAGATATGAAAGAAGTAATTTTGATTCCTAACTCTACAGTCTCATTTCCTTCTTGCAGAAGAACTGACTTAGTAATCAATATCCTCTTTTACAGGGAAAGAAATGAAAACTTAGACAGGTTATTCTGTTGTTCAGGGAAACACCTGGGTTAAACCTGAGTCTAAGAAGTGCATGCTCTTTTTGTAATCTCACCATATGCCATGAATGTGGGTGGTTTCTTCTCTCTTCTCTCCCTTCTACGGAATTCATTCTAGATGCACTTGTCAATCCCTAGATTTTCATTTCATCTCATTTTTCTCTTTGTCAAAATTTCGTAACTCACACATCATAGAGTAACAATGGATCAAAACCTGAAGAATATGCTTTAAATTCACTGATTTTAATTCTTTTGATTGAGAAATTAATAAACTAGGGAGAGAAGCAAGGTGTCTTGTCCAAATCACAATAAATGGAAAAACTAGGAAGAAACTCAAATATCATCTAAACTTGAGATAAATATTATTCTCTTGCTTTGGAACAAAATCCCATTTGTTTTTTAGTTTGTCTCAGAATCCTCCAAATTTCCTCATTTTATATGTGTTTAACTTCTCTCTTTGCATTAAAAAGCATTATTTCTATACATTAATTAGCTTTCTTCCTTTTTTACTACACGCCTGCTTTCTTTCTGCCTGTCTTCCCACCAACTGAAAAGAGTTTACTTAGGGAGTCAGTTTAATACATCACCACAATGACCACTTCTGTTCCTCCAATGTTTCTACAGTTTTTTACAGGTATTTTTTTCTTAGTTTCTTATTAAGCTATGTCCTGACAGAACAACTTTCCATTTTTCATTATCTGTGATCAAACTTCTCACTTCCTTTGAATCCCCAAAAGCATATGGTATCATATCTAGGTTTATAAGAAGTATATAATCAAGAAAGTTCCTTGAATAAAAGATCAGATACACAAAATAATCATTAAATGCTGATGTTCTAAAGATTTCAATATCCCCTTCCACAATTAGGACAGCATTGTGTCTCATTAAAATAAATAGAAATTTTGGTAGACAGATAACTTAAGCTTAGAATGAGAACTGGACTAAAATAAAAATTTCTTCCCAGACTTAAAGCTTTAATAATTTTAACATGGTCATTTTTTACCATTGAAAGGTAAATCTTTTTTCTTGTATATTATATAATGACAGATATTTTGAATGTAAAGAAAGGTTGTTACTTGTCCGAAACTATACAGCTAATAAGTTTCAAAGTCAAAACTGAAGCTAAAATTCACACACAAAATCCTTTAACCCACATGGATCCCTATGTTAGATATATTATCATATTTATTAAAATAATGTTTACTATGACTTCTGCCACTATTATTATTATTACTATTTGGAAGTGGTCATATAAGCAAAGCTTCACTGGATTCATAGTTAATTCACTCCTGTAAAGTAAGTTTTATTAGCAGCATTAATATGTCATACTAAATAAATGAAAAATCAATTTTATTTATAACATATAGAAATGGTATTTTTTCCACAGTATCTCAGCCATATTCACTTTTACCTTGAATTCGGCTATATTATGAGAGATTAGTTGGCTTTGAGACATTAAAGTTAGCAACATAATGAGAGGTAGAGAAACACAACATTCATTTAATGTGGTGAGGTGAATCTTGGAACCAAATTCACTTTAAAATAACTTAGGCAATGAAAGTAAATGCAGCAATTAGAGAACTAATGTTAGCATGAAATTGTCCAAGCTGGAAAGACTCATTAGGAGAAAAGCAGGAGAAGTCTCCAGAAGGAGAAATATTAAAAATCTGCATCTTGGTCACATATACTTCTATCATTGCACACTTCACATTGAATTACATTCACCCTATTGGTGTATTTCCTCCACCAGCTCGTCAGCTATTTATTCTCTTTTATATTCTTACTTTGTACTGAAACTGTCTACAGTAAACCATTTATATGAGTAAATTAATGTTGAAATTGCTTTAAATGTGAAAGAAACTGCTTTTCATTAATTTTACGTATTGTGGCACATACTAACAAGACAACGTTAAGGAATGAGAAAAGTCATATATTTTTAAAGCAGTTAATATGTATCATTTTTATAAAATCAATTCTGGATCATTTAAATCTCAGGTAACTACTCCTTCTTACTAAGATTACTGTTATTTGAAAATATTAAAGAATTGAGTGTAAGTTTTAGGAAAGTAAATACATAAAGAAATTAAAAATTTAAAGATTGTAAATGACTATTCATTGGGCTTCAAGAATATGCTCTATATTATATTTTATTTTTTTTTGCAAATTGAAGCTATATACTTAGTATATAAAAGGCTTCAGATAAAATATTAATCTTTTTAGTCACAGCCTTTTATTTTATTTCTACTATACTTATCACGCCATCTTTAAATATTCAGTGTTTAAAGAAAAAGAGAGTCTTAAAACTTGAATTCATTCCCCCCAACACATAAATTGCTTGTCATAATTTGACAATTAAGCATCAAGAGAATGCATCTGTAAAAGCAATGTAATACCAGAAATTCAGCAATATTTAAACTGCCTTCCACTCAACTGCACAGTGGTAATTTTATGTTTCATCATATTCAGTTCCACTGAGGAATTTATAGGGTATGTATTCATTCTAAAATAATTTCTATGACATTATTAAAATTAAGCACAGGTAAACTTTGGTTAAGATAAAATGAAGATTAAATACTATTACAGTCTCAAATGCGTTCTCTATTAACCTCCTTTAATATTGTAACAGAAAAACTAGAATTTATATACAAGTTGACTTTTGAAGTTTAAAACACAGAAGAGCAGTGCATATTTCTAGAGACCTATTCTATGCCTCATTATCAAATGCTCTAAAATCATTACTACCTTTAAAAAGCCCATGATTTAAATTTTACCCAAAATTTGTCAAACAAAGGAATATACTCTCAACTGCATTTCTTGTTGAGTTTCTATTTGATTTAGTGCTTCCATTAAACATTTATTACTTGGAAGAAAAGAAAATCTGCCAGTCTGGGAAGAATCAAAAAGTATTAAAAAGGCAAAAGGATGTTCCATATATACCCTGGAATAAAATCACTTAAATCCTTTTTTCTACTTAATTATAATCCTCTAAAAGGTTCCCAAGTTTCCTAATTAAAACTGTCAAAAAAAAAAAAAACCTTCTGTCATTTGATGTAGTTGTTGAGTGCATACCAAGTTCATTGTGAAAAAGTTCACATCTAGCAGTTAACTTCTATAGTTGCTGGTTAAGAGAATGTGGGTATAGCAGTTTCCTTTGAGTTGTTAATACAATTGGATCTTAAATGTCTAACCTTAAAAGACAATGTTTTACAGATAATCAATGGCAACAAGGAAATTACATATACTTATATCCTAATATAAGAATTTGATTTGAATAGATACAAAAATAATCAAGGTGTCCACAGTATAAAATAAAGTATATGCTATAAAAAGCTCTGATCTTGAAATTTAAGAGATGTGGATTCTAACTCCATCTTTTGCATCACTTGCAATGTTGAACACATCATCTTTATATATCCCTGTTTATCAGTGAATGAACTTTGTTTAGGATGAATAAGTAAAAATAGGAGCTCTGTATGGCCCTTTCCAATGTTAAATTGTATTATTCTGTCACTTTTTTCTAAGTGCCCCCCAATTTATCATCATAAATCATGAGATTTGTGCTGAATTTTAATGATACAGTTATTTTATCATGAACTGTCATTCACCAGGTCACACATTAGAATAACAGCATCATAAAATGAAGAAGAGAGTATGAAAGGGAATTATGAAGCTTAGAGTTTCAATTCTCTTATCAATGCTATAACTTTTGAAATTCTTATCATTGAAAATACTCAAAATTAGAAAAGAAATAGTGGTCACTAACAACTTGTTTTAATAGTTTTTGCTATATGAGAGATGATACTAAGCCAGTCTATATCTTTTAGAAAAAAACTATGAAGAGGAAGGTTTTAAAATAACAAAATAAGGCAAAACACAATACCTAACAGACTAAACATGAGACTTCACAATGATTTCAGATATATCTGGGGTCACTCAGTCTGTTCCAGTGCCCAGGAAATCCTATCATATTTAATTATCATGAAACTGACAATTAAATAAAAATTTATTTTTAGAAAACAAGAATTCTTTTAAAAATTCCTACTGTCACTGACCTGTAACTTCCAATAACATTAATTTTAATAATCAGGGATTTTGTCTAGTTTAGCAAATGTAAAGGCTGAAGAACAACAGTATCTCAACAAATATTAAATAACTGAAAGTAAGTTTTTGCATGTAACTGAAATGGGAGAACCTAGGTAAATTAAAATAGTTGTTTTAAATTCTTTGAGTATTGTCTTTATATTTCATTTAAATTCAGAAAAAAATCTCTAATACATTTAACATAAAATTAATTACTTAAGAAAATAAAGATAAAACTTTATATACTTAAAAGTAAATTTCTCACAAAATCAACATCCCATTTCTCTACTATTTATATGATAAATATAAACTCCTGCAACTAGTGAAATATTTGTAAAAACACATGAACAGACCTGGTTGCAGCTCCAGATACATTATTACTATCATTATAACATCTCTCGATGAGAACATCCAAGTATTTTTAGCCTAATAATGAATGCTTCTGCTAATACTATGACTATCAAAAGGAAGATAATTTCAATAGATTTTTTATCTCCTATATAATCAGCAATATTTCCCTTCCTAAACTCCATATGCTACATTTACTACTGGATAGCTATGGAAGACGAGATCTTCTCCTTTCTGAGTTGTTAGCAGCTATAAGAATGATATAAAGTACATCCTTATTCCCTTCATAAAATGTTTAAATATATAATTATACTTTTCCAGTCGATGGTTATGAAAGAGAATTTTCGATCATTCATATAAATGAAATATTCTTTACCTAAAATGCAGTTGCTTATTTGGATACTGTTCAGTTTAGTCACTTTACCTTTAATTGGCTCCATATTTTCTAGTATAGATACTAACTATAACAATATTTTTTGTAGAAAACTCATAAAATGTATTGGCTCCCTGCTTTTATGAAGATCTCCACTCTATGCAAATTGAGTGTGAGAAATATTTGGAAACATGACTGGCATAACAGAAAATATGGGAGTCCTATCAGATCTGTTATGACAAGGTCATTTGTGAAAGAAAATACATAAAAAGTGGTAGCCATTGGGCAACAAGTTATTTAGGTCATTATCAGTTTTTAAGAACCGATTAGAAAAAAAAGAAAAAAACAATCAACCTTACACCTGTTGTTGTAATGAAAAATTTTTTGAAACTTTTAAAAATGGCAGTGATCACAAGAAATTCTAGCTTAAGAAACATGTGGGAAATGAATATGACTGTAATTTCTAAAGATTCTCATGAGTGATAGATCTCACACTATTTTATATTAGATTACAAATGATAGATCCATTGTTTTTATTTCCATAAAACAGACAATCTTGATTTATTTTTCAAAATTACTTTGTGGCCTCTCTGAAAAGTTCCAGCTCCCTGTGCTGGAGAAAAGGGAAACTACCATACTTTAAATAGCTTTGTAACTCTTATGAGCTTATGTTTGAGGAGGGTATAATGTCAAAAATATAATATACAGTACTCTGGAATATAAAACTAAAGTCTGTGTTTTAAGTTATAGAGATTAATAGGCATAAAATTATCTATAATTAGCTTATGCAAATATTTACAGTAGGTAAAAATTAACTAAAGTTATACAGTCTTATGGCAACTTTTTAAGATTCAATTTAATACTTCAAAATAATTTTGATGAAAGAAATCAATTGTAAAACAAATTTTCTAAAAAAGTGAATATATATAACATTTCCATTTAGAAATTGCTCTTATATCTACTGTATTAAAACACTATATTTTGTGTCATTCATTTTAAATAAAATAATTAACTAAAAACTGTTTACGTGTCTGGAAAAAAATGTAAACTAATAATATTCTATTCGTTAGAATCCCTCTAACAATACACATCTGAATATCCAAAAATCATAAAACAGGATTACTTGCTTGAATAGGTAGGGAGATGAAACACAGTTCATAATAGTTCTTAATCTTAAATCTTAACCATTAGGAGTTTTACATACTTCATTACTTTTTAAAATGTACCAGCCTCTAATGTGAAGTTATTGATCACAAATGCTCAGAAAACAGACCTCTGCAGTGATTCTACTGCTTTGAGCTTCCGACCAGTCTCTTTCCTGCTATAAAGTGTTAAGAAGTTCATGTAACATATTAGCATATCTTGTCAGGAACACATGGCTGTCTTACTTTATGCGTGGATTTTCAGAAAGAAGAAACAGACGAATAAAATCAACTCTTGAAGTCAGAAATTCAAGAGAACAGACTACATGTATGTGAGTTTACTTAAAGCAGAAGAAATAAATTTCCAACTTAGTAAAAATTTTAAAACACATTTTAAAAAGAAAGTTCAAAGACAATGGGTAATCAAGATATGTGAGAAAGCATGGATTCAGCAAATTACAATATTTTAAATATCTGAGCCTAATAAAATACTGGATTAGTTTTTGACCAATGAAGGAGACACTAAACTCTACCATAACTTTGTTTTAGCCAGTCAAACTTCTCTACAGTCAAATCCTCTTCACGAGACTACAGCCACCTAGAGAAGTTTTCATCTTTTTACTTTTAATCTTCACAAAATATACCTTTATTTTGTCTAGAAGTAAGACAAACTCCAAAATGCCTTGGCCAGCCTATGCAGCGCCCTCTGCCCTTTACTGACACCCTCTGGTCCTTATTGCTAAGCCAGCTTTGACAGACAATCACCTTCCTACCTCTACCCTGAAAGTGGTCAAGATTTTCTAAACTGTGAAGTAAAAGAGACATTTAAAGAAATACATATTAGCCAAACCTGGTACATTTCTAACAGACAGTTTCACTTAATTGGACACATAAGACTGAAGTAAATTTTCACAAGCAATTAATTTTAACGATTCATCTTACATAAACACATTCATGATCTGATTTCAGTTTGGCTCCCTGACTAATAATTGTTTCAGACCACCTAATAGTTGAAGTATTACTGTTCACCTTGACAAACATTCAGGTATTTCAACTATTCATTTAAAAATTCCACAACTGTGGCTTTTTTGATGTATTTCCAAAAGCACCCTGGTGTACACGTGCCTCACAACTTATACGCAGAGCCTGGCATTTAGTTAATCTAAGGAGTTATATTTTTATCTAACTTTTAAGAATCTAAGTTTCTGTTTAGTTGTCTATGGAATCAGTAAAATTAAAATTAGCAGATTTTCTCTTCCTTTCTCAGTTTTCAGAAGTTTTAAATAATTTAAAGGATACACCAAATCTTAAGCAAAAACACTGGAACTTGTACTAACCATTTCACTGACTTTCTATTTTCAGATAGGCTTTAATATTATTTCCTCACACCCCAGCTAATTATTTTTCAAATTCTATTCTTTATATTGCATTTTCCTTTATATAACTTTAACTCTGAATTTTTTGCTTTTTCTTCCTTTAATAGACTTAGGTGTTCTTTGTGTGTAATATCTTTAATTTGTTGTCATTACTTTTATATGACATAGTCTTAGTCATATCTCTTTATTCAAGTCAAAGCAAACTTATGCCTATTAAGACTCAGTATAATAGTCCCCATATAACTTAGAATTCTAATTTGAGCATGAAGTAGAAGAATATGCAAGCAACCATGAGAATTAGCCAAAATTGACTTACTGACATTTTCAAAAACACTAATGACTTAATCATTTAAAAAAGATACTTAGAGTCACAATATTAATCATAATGAACTCCTTTAAGGTCCCTGTAATGGTCATAAGTACCTCTGTAGTTCTGTTACAATTCAACAGTAATCGATGGTATCTGCATTAATTTTTAAATTTGAGTATTTGTCTATATTTGTTAAATGCTAGTATTCTAATGAACACCTACTTCTTTCATCCTTATTTCCACAGTGGATACTAAGAATCAAAGTAGAAGTACTGAATCTCTAAATGATTTTCCCTTTTAAATTAAGAAACAAATGAAGTAAATGTAGGTAAGGCATTGAACATACAACAGTTTAAAAGTTTTTTGCTTCTCACCTGCATTTCAGTTACCACATGAAATTGTATTTTGCACAGGAAAAGGGTTCTAAGATTTAAAAGTAATATAATTAAACTATTTAGTGGATTTTAGTTCTTTCGCATACAAATTTAGTTGAAACAACTCATCATTCAGGTCATCAGAGAAATTCTCAGCTTATAGTACATCAGGTTTATATATGTGCAAATTGATATTCTCTTCCATATATCTCCATCCAAAACTCAGTACGGATGTCTGAACATCAGTTTTTAATCTATCACAATCCTATACAACGTTTAAATCTCAACATAATCCAAGATATAGTTTTTCTCAGTCTCACGAACTTTGTCGAACTGCACTTATAGAGCATCCCTGGTGAATTTTAACAAGTTACTGCAACGCCAGATGCCCAGCTATTTAGTCTCAGAAACTCAGTGCTCAACCATAAGACATACATTCTATACCTGAGAACAACATTCTGTTTTCCGAACATTTGGTTTCTTTTGTGGAAACATCCTAGCTTTATCTTGGCATTAATCACCTTACAATTTACGTGTAGAAATTGTTTACTTTTATTTTGGGTGGCATTCAAAGATAGCAAATAGGTTGTATTTACTCTTGTCTCAACTTTTTGCCATGAAATCCCAGCAGTAAATAATAGCATGTTTTCTTTCTTTATTTATTTAAAAAAAGCTTCATCTTACAGTTTTTACATTCTGGCAACATGGCAAGAAAGGATGGCTTTGCAGAAGCGAGTGTGTCGAAAATCCTAAGTGGCTGGGAGATAAAGTGCACAATCACAGAACGCAGTCACTGGCAAAGGAATGTCAGCCACTTACCAATAAGATGCCAGACTCCACTGTCCTTCCTCTGTGACTCTCAATTCCTGTCTCCCATCCTCCTGCCCGGCTTCACAGTTCAGAGAGCGCGACTCCGCCGGTCCTTCGCAGCCTGTGGCAGAGGCGAACTGCGGAGTTCTTAATCATTCAGAGGGAATCCTCCAGCTCGCCCTGCCTCTCGCGGCAGAGGGGACCCAGGTAACGCATCCTCTCCGCCCCAGCTTTAATGGCACTTTGGCTGCCGCCTTCTCGCAGTTCCGCTCCCCCACGCCGTAGTTGGTTATATTGGGAAGTAGGTGCGGCGCCTCCTCCGGCTGGTGTGTTTGGGGCTCGCGTGTTTTCCTCCAATGCGTCCGCGCGCCCCGCGCCCCGCGCCTCTGACTGGCTGTGTCCTCCCGGGGCGGCCCCTGGCCCCTCCCCGCCCGCCGCCCGCCCGCGCTGTCGCCGGCACCCGCGTCCAGCGCCTCACTGCCTCCTGCTGCAAAGGTTCATCTAGCATGTCCCCCGGCTGAACGAACGGTGTGCTCCAGGAGGGCTGGCTGTGCTGCTCCACCCGTCTCACCAGTCACCCGGCATCCTCCTTCCCCGCTAAGGACAGAGGGCTTGCCCCCTTCCCCTAGCGTTTCTGCTCGGCAACCCCTCCGTATTTAGCATTCATAGATTACAAAGCAAACGTGCCGGCTGGAGACGGCACGGGAGATCCAGGCGAGAGTCCCTGCCTCCTCCGCGGCTCCCATCTTCCCGCGGGTTCCCGGAGTCCCCGGCTTACCCCTCTGACAGCTGCAGCACAGACTGACGCGTTCACTTAGGTCGGTTTCAGAGTGGACTTTTCACTTTGAAGAATTGTCTCAAGTCCTGAATGGGAAGCACTTCTCTTTTGTTTCTGCACTTGCGAGTTTCATCTAAGGACTATCAGGCTCTGCCTGATTTTATTTCTCTTTGATTTGGGGTGTGGAGTCAGTTCTAAAAAAGCGAAGGAACGGTCTCAGACAGCAACCTTTTTTTTTTCTGTATTTTTATATTACGATGGCTGTAATTGGGAAAATAACACAGGTAGTAAATACACAGTGTGGCAGCTTTAGTGCCATTGTTCTGCCAGTCCTCTTCTCTACTTTTTTTTTTTTTTCCTCTCAGTCTTGGAGTCGTTTTCCAATTTCCGTGATTGCTCTGATGGTAATTGGGTATTTGTTAAATAAATTATATAACATTTCCTTTGCCATATATTTCCATAGAGAATGTGGTTTGCACCTGTACTTAATGGAAAGGAAATCCCACGTACTGTTTTCTATTTCTGTGTCTGTATGAGAAACTGCCTGGGAGTCTGGGGTCGCACCCCGTGTCCGTTGGTGTCCGTTTTTCATGTGTGTTTGAAAGCAGCCTGACCCTGGACTGGCGCTGATTCCTCTGCTCACTGCATCCCCTGATGGGGTCTGACTGGCTCTAATTGGCAAGGAGAGTACAGTGCCATGCAGTCTGTAGCTGGAAGCCGTCTACCACCAGCTCTGTGTTCTTTCTCTTGCAGTTTTTCTGGTAATTAAAATTAGTCTTTTCCTGTTTCTTGGCTGCTTCTCACTCATCCAATGATGTTGTACAAACACCCAGTCTCTGCTTTTAGTCGCTACCCTCAGGAACTAGGCGATTGCTTGTTCTATAGCAAAGACAAATTTGTGTGCATTGAATGCTTCTCCACCCTTCCATACTTTTTATTTTCGTGTTCCTGCTTTCCAGTAATTCGGTTATCTTCTTTATGTGTTAACCGAGGGATTGTTGTGGAGATTCCCCTTCTGTGCCTTTTTCTCTGCCCCACTGGCTCTCCTCCTCTTTCAGGCTGTGGTTCACAGAGAGAACTACAAGGACTTTTATAACCACGTTAGATACATCACAAAATAAATTCAAAGTGGAGGAGCTTTAAAGCATTCTTTTTTATTGTGCAGTGAGGTTTTTGCCTTTAAAAGTGTATAATTGAGCACATGCAGCCTTAAAGAGGGGTCAGGAGTGTAGAAAGCTTTCCGAAAGTTGTCTTTTCCTCTTAGAACACCATTCTATATTACCCATGATCCGATAATTTCGGCGTTTTGAGTCATCATATCACATCATTTTTTTCAATTATCTTTGCTCTAGAAAGGATGTAGGTTGGCTTATAGAAATTTATTCAATTTAAAAAAATGAATAAAATAGGTAGGTCAGTGAGATCAAGACAAAGGGTAAAGTGATAGGAGAAGAGATCAAATGAAGCCAGAAATGAGGTTTATGGAGAAAACTACATTGATGTATTGTTATAAATAGTGCTAGGTGTACCATTCAGGTTGTTAACCGCTATCAGTCACGTGAATCATAGTGCCCTCCTACCATTAACATGAACAAGAAAATTTACTTTTCACATGATGTAAATAGACTAAATATTTCTCCTTTCTTAAGCAAAGAACTAAATAAAAACTGATATTTTTACTTTTTATAAAGAGAGCAATATTATCACAAGAATAGGGTGTGAATACATTTTTAAAACATGTAGATAATGTAATAGAACTTCACCTTACAAAGTTATCTGATAATTTAGAAAGAGAGAAAGGAAATGTTGAATCTGTTTAATTAAAAATAGTAAGGTCTATTTCTGTCAGTTCGAATTTAAAATGTTGACTTCAGTCATTATTTGGGGGTGACTAAGTTACCTGGCTACACTTTATTCAGGACCCAGAAACAGTGGTTATATTTATTCTCATTTCTTGTATGACTTTTAATGTTCTTATTTGTAATAATACACAATTATATATTCCCTATTAATATTTATATATGTAATAGGCAAATTGTTATTCCATCTGACTCACCTTTCTCTAGAATTTTGCTAATATGTTGTTAATTTGTGTGCTGTATAATTTTACAATTTTGTGCTTGGAAAGTGAAGGCTCTATAGTTCAGGTACACTTCTGTATCCTTTTATATCTGCAGTGTTCAGGTTAAAGCAAGTCAATGTCTGGAATTAGAGAAACAACAGTGCTTAAAATAAGAAACAAACAAACAAACGAAACTCCTTGCTAGAGTTCTACTAAAAAGAAACAAACTAACTTACGTTTTCCAAGTACACACCAAATCTTTTCACATATCATGACCATGATTTTCTACTATTGACATGTGAAAATGGGATTTTAAGTGATACTTGTTTTGATGTAAGATTTGTTTTTAAAAGATATAAATGTATGAATGCCCCGTTATTAAATTCCAACGCTGTTTACTTAATAAAATGGCATTGTTAAAAGATCACTGGTTTTTTCTCTATTTGATGTTTATGACATTTTTTAATTAACCAGCTCATCCTCTACCCTAAGAAAATATCATTTGGCCATTAAGTGAATTCTAACATTGTAAGTGGGTTAAGTGGTTCAGTAGGTCACTTTCTCTATGCTATGGTTATGACACCTCAACCTAGCTGTCATGTGCTGATCTGATCTTGTTGTGTAGCCATCTTTGTGTAAATGTCTTAATCTCTTTATCTCATTGTCCCCAATGGGCAAGCAAGCAGATGCAGCACATCTGTAGCAGCTGAGCTGCCTCTAAGCTTTTGTCTTACTTCTGTTACAGATTTTTATTTAAATCATGCCCTCCTTTCTCTTTCCCTTCAATCGACTCAGATAAGGTTCTAGGTTCTAGTTAACAGATCATAACTATTATTACGTCCCATCAAATCGCAGCATAAATGTAGGGAAACACAGCAATGGTGAATTCATGTCTAGATCAGTCATCTTTCTTGGATCACCTGCCTTGCCTACTAGAGCTTCCTTTAGCATTTACATTTCCTGTTTTGATATTTTAATCCTCTATGTTATGTTACCAAGAATAGTGAGTGTGTAAGTACCAAGATAAAAACCGAGGAAATCAAACTCTTGCATTCTCAATACATACCAGTGTTCCCTATAAGTATAAAGTAACACGTGAAGAAGCAAAAGTAAATTTTTACTTGAACTGGACAAAATATGATGATTTTAATTATATTTTGAGTTTCTTAGTAGATGAGTCTTAGAACTCATATCGCAGCTGTTTTGTGAAAGCAGAAGTAAACATATCTTAATCAGACTTGGAAAATATACCAACTTAATTAATTTAACAGCTGCTTCAGTAAACAACACTAAAGAACATAGTCTACTTTGTGGATGTCTTGATCACATCGGCAGCCAAACCTATGAAGAAGTATGAGAGAGGAGCTCTAATTCGACTGTGGTGGTCAAGCTTTTGGTGGTCATAGTACCTACTCTTACTTGTAGAAGCTGCAAACATCTAACCTCCTCTAGGTGGAATTCATGCTCACCCTTTGTGACATTTTGGTCCAACCAAAACTTCCTAAGAAAGAACAATAAATATTGGCAGTTAATTAAGATTTGAGAAAACAGAAGTAAAGTTTGAAATCTTACCAATTTAAAAGTAAAGTTTACTTAGTAGTTTTCATCCACTAGATTCCTTTAGATACGCATTTCTACATTTTTTTCTTGGTTATATTTTCAGTCTCGGGATTTCTATAATCTATTACCTTTCTAACATCTATTACCTTTATAGATGTCTACTTTATCTTTTATGTAGCATTCTCTCACCAAGATCTTCTGATATAAAGTTATTTCCACAAAGAAACAAAACCTAAGAGTCATTTGCTCATGACCAGCTATTTCTCTGTATTGTTGCTGTTTACATACCATTCTTCTCAATATGGGATGAAAACATCTAATGGTTTCTTATTATTAGCCTAATCTTCTCTTTGTGGCTTGAAAGAACGGCCATATGTGTGTTGTATCTTGATATTTCCCCACCTCTTCCCTATCTCCCAAGTCTGTCAGGTACGTTAACTTGACCTGTCTTTGACATTTGGCCCTACATCAAAATAATGATCCTTCAAAAATATTGCTATCAAATACTGTTGCCACCTTTATATATTAGCCATTCCTGGTCTCATCTACAATATTTCCAAAATGTACTTAGAATCTGGGTTAAAACATTTTGTGTAGGTCTTTAAAACGTTTTGTGTAGAACCAGACTGTATGCCTTCTGTGGACCAAAAACTAAATTCTTCCACCCCTCATTTTGATATACTTTGTGTTTAAATTTTTCCTGGCTGAGTAGTGTATATAAAGGATGTCTCATTTGTTTGTCTGAGACTAACTCCCAGAGACTGCATTTTAAATAAGCGGAACATTTTCACCACCTATTTTTTCTTTTTTTTTTTCCACCAATAAGCCTGTAGTTACCCAGGGCTACCACTAGATGGCACTCATGCTCTAATTAGCAATGCCATTTACGTTCTGACCTAAGGATGTTCTGATTTTTTAGGGAACTGAGAGGATCCCCAAATTAGCAGTTGAAGCTATAAGAAAAGTGGTATAGGTTATTTAACAGGCAGTGTCTAATAAATTCATTGGCAAATTGCAAGATGTCAGAATGTTTCAATGGTGCTCTTACACTCAGTGGCAAAACAAGAGCTATTAACATTTGTTGAGGGCAAAGTATACACTAGGCAATAAAGTAGGCTTGCTTTAGGCAAACTGTTTAATTACGTATTAATGATCCAGTGAAACACAAACCTAAGTAGAGTGCCTCCACTATAATGTTCTTAACTCGTTCGCTAAACAAATCCCCATTTTAATTTGAATAAAACAATTAGAACGCCCGGAAACAAGTTGTTTGTATCATAACAGATTAACATACCTTTCGTATAAAGAATCCAATAAATGGGGAATAGTTTTAGTACAAGTGCAATCCAAGGTAAAATACCAGATTAAATTTAACTGACAGTTTGTGGCATTTTCACATACTCATAGGGATGTATTGTTCATTCAACTGACATTTATTAGGAATCTACTACTTTAAGAACTGCACAGAGATGAATAAATTTACATGAGATTTTGACAAAATTTTTGTATACAAATGTATAATCTCACATTCTAGTGTTTTACCTGAATATCTTATTCAACTTGCTAACTGGCATACAACATCCTGCAATTTTGAAGGAAAATACATTGTTTTAACACATGCTTTTTTTTTTTTTTTCAGAAGAGACTGCATTTTGGTATATTCAAGTTATTTGCCATAATTCTTATTTATAACTAGTTTTGTGTGTTTATTAAGAAAATCTTCTCCCTGTTACCATATCAAGTTCAGCCTGGCACCTGGAAATGCAACTGTGTTCTTTATACCTGAACTATCGTCGACCACCACTTATGGTAGTGATGAAGGGATCAGGGCTCAGCTGGCAATTGTTTTAATGACGCAGGAGGCTCCCTCTCCAAGAGCTACATTGGCTTTGCTTGCTGACAATGGTAAAAACTTGCTTTGTGTCTGTGAAATCTCAAGATATAATTTATAAGCTATGCGAGTACAGACACAACACCAATATTTTATGCTTAAATAGCACCTTTCTTGTAAGGATCCCAAGCCCATTTAATATGGCAACAAATATTAATCAATGTATTATAGCTATGTGACACCTCTTTTATATACCTCTTATTATTTCCTGTTACACAAATTTTACATGAAAGAAAAAATCATAGACTGTGAACCTACTTTTATTATAATTGGTGACAAGCTGCTCCTGGTGTGATGAAAATAAATTACTTCAGGTGCCAAAGTACAATACAATGCAATTTTATTATCAAAAGTTAATTGATTATTAATTATCAGCTTGCAAAGGGCTGACAGTCATCTTGTAGTGAAGAGAAAGGAGGCTAGGTTGGACAGTCCCAAAGAAAGGCACAAGGCTGAGCAAGGTGGCATCATGTCGGCTCAGGTGTTTGTGTTAAATGATGCTTGCTAATGAGGTAGCAAAATACTGATAAGAATTCTGAGCAGAACAAATCATATCAGAACCCACTGGAAGCCAATATGAGACCAGAAAAACATGGCAATGCTTGCTGAAAAATGACAGCAGTGGGTGTTCTGTATTCACGGCGAGCCTTAGAATAATGCCACCAACAGTGACGAGGCCAGAAGGGTACGAAGTATGGTCATTTTCCAGTGGAAATCTGCACAATTAATGTGTAACGAGATATTTGTATTAATGAAAACTTTGTTTGACCAAGAGAAGTTTAAAAACAGTAACAGAGCAGTCACTAAAACCAGAGCTTTTGTATATTACAAGAATAATGGAAAAAAATCAGTTTTCTAGCCAGATAGTTTTTCTTTTTAAACTGGGTGATAGTTACACTAAAAGCACAGACTTCAGCACTGTGCAATATATCCATGTAACAAAACTGCACTGTACCCCCTAAGTCTATATACATAATTGTTTTTAATAAAAAATAAAATAAAGGCAAAACGTACCTGATTTCCAGACTCATGGACAAATCCCTGGGAGGACTGAGACTTTATAGGCCGTTTCTACTCCAGGCCATCATCCCTTATTCCAGGTCTACTTTGCCTGTTAGCTATCCCTTGTGCATGTTCTTCTTGGCAAAGCAGGCCACAACTGTGCCAGCCCTCAAAAGTGAGAAAGCTGCAGCTGTCCCTCTCATCTTCTCCTCGACATCCAAAATAGAATTGCAGACCTTTCCCCCAACCTTTCCTTTCCTTTCTCTCTATTCTCATATGACCTGAATAAGAGTTCCAACTTCTAAGATTTTCTTAGACTACAATTGATCCTTGCCAACACGGGTTTGAACTGCATGGATCCATTTATACATGGGTTTTCTTCCACCTCTGCCAGCCCTTAGAAAACCCTCCTCCTCCTCCTCCTCAGCCTACTCAACAGAAAGATGAGGTCCTTTTTTCTTTTCTTTTTTTTGAGAGGAAGTCTCACTCTGTTGCCCAGGCTGAAGGGCAGTGACACAGTCTCTGCTCACTGCAATCTCTGGGTTCAAGCGATTCTCTTGCCTCAGCCTCCCAAGTAGCTGGGACTACACGCACCTGTCACCAAGTCTGTCTAATTTTTTATACTTTAGTAGAGATTGAGTTTCAACATATTGGCCAGGTTGGCCTCGAATTCCTGACCTCAACCAATTCACCCTCCTCTCCCTCCTCCCCTTCCTCCTCCTCTTCTTTCACCTCCTCCAACAGGAAGAAAAGGTCTTTTTTTTTTTTTTTTTTTTGTGAGAGAGGGAGTCACACTCTGTCACCCAGGCTGGAGTACAGTGATGCTCACTGCAACCTCTACCTCCCAGGTTCAAGAGATTTTCCTGCCTCAGCCTCCCAAGTGGCTAAGACTATAGGTGCCTGCCACCAAGCCTTGCTAATTTTTTGTATTTTAGTAAAGATGGGGTTTCAACATATTGGCCAGGCTAGTGTCGAACTCCTGACCTTAAGTGATCAGTCAACCTCACCCTCCGAAAATGCTGGGATTACAGGTGTGAGCCACCGCGCCCGACCTAGGAGACCTAGGATGAGTCTTTGTGAGATGATCCACTTCCACTTAATGAAAAATAAATACGTTTTATTTTCCTTATGGTTTTAACCTTTTTTCTCTAGTTTATTTCATTGTAAGAATAACACATATAATACATATGACATATAAAGTTAATCAATGCTTATGTTCTCGGTAAGTCAATAGTAGGCTATTACAGTTAAGTTTTGGGGGAGTCAAACGATATATGTGAATTTTTATGTGGGGTTTGGTGCCTCTAACTCTCAAATTATTCAAGGGTCAATGATAATTGGTAATAATACAAAGTTTATCCTGATTTGTTCTCAATGGCAATAGTTACTTCAGTATGAAAATACGTTCTGTATGAAGCTATGGGAAATACATTTCTTTTTAAAGTCTACATTGTTGGCTTTAATATTCTGATATGGAGCAAAACAAGTTTGTGCTTTATACTTCACTAACTCTTAACTGCAGATAACACACACAAGTATTGTATAAAGGAAAGCACAGGAACCATTATTAATAGTAAAGAAACGTGAATGTAACCCAAGAGAATTAGGAGGTATTCTCTCTGACATCTCAGTTGGACATAGGTTCTTAGTGGAGGTACGGCCTTGCTTACCGACAGCAAAACTGAATCTAATAGAAATAGCCATGAACATTAAGTTTGTCTTTCACAACGTACCTACATTTGAGGTAGGATATTTGATTGTACATATTTAAGATGTATAACATGATGCTTTGAAATATATATATTTTTATATATGTATATGTATCTATATGTATGTGTATAATTATTATAGTTAAGAAAATTAGCCTATCCATCATCATGCTGTACAATTTATTTATTATTTTATCATTTATTAGGCATTCATCCTACATAGCTGCAAGTTTGTACTTTTTGACCTACTTCCTCCCACTTCCAGCCACTCCCCGCCCTGCCCCAGTAATGACTAGTTTTTAGATGCCACAGATGAGAGTATGCAGTATTTTTCCTTCTGTGTCTGGCTTATTTTAGTTAACATTATGTCCCATTTCTTTCATTATAAACTAGTGTTAAGATTATTTCCTGTAAAATAAGGTTTCCAGGTAAGTGTCTACACTTTTATATAAAAGTGTAAACTCTTATATGAAAGTGTAAAAGCAAACAAAATAAAAATAGTTTATTGTTACATCTCTCAAAACAATTTGAATTTTAACTAAAATCCTTAATATTAAATTTACTCATTAATTAACAGATTAAAAAGAGTAAAAAGAGGGGTGTGTTCCAATTGTTGCTCAAATTATACTTTACATAAGTAAATATTTATTCTTTCTATTTCCTATGTGGAGATTTATTTTTCTCAGAATAAATATTATTGAATGACTGTATATTTCAGAAAAGAGTTTTGAAATGAATTTTTATTGATAAAATTCTAACCTGAGGTTCTCTATGCCACTGCTATTTGAATAGGCACATTTTATTTTTTTTTGCATGACAGATTAATTTGATAACTAATATAGATTGTTATTTTTAAATTCCACATCTTCTTTTAACAAACTTTTAAAATTACTGATTCCATGACAACTGTGTCACAAAGATGCACCATCTTTGCTTTCAAGATGTTCATATTCCAGACATGTAAATGCAATATGCAATATCCTTTAACAGAGATACTCTCAGGATCTTGTGTGGGAACACATGATGAACACCTTGCTTCTCAACATGTATAAGGGGAGGAGCCCTTCATGGAGATCGTACATTTGAAGAATAGAAGAATTGGCTGGAGGTGATTAAAAATATCTGTATCTGCATCTGTCTATATCTGTACATCCACATCTTTTTGATTATGCCAGTATCTATACCTATATTGATGTCGATAATTGTATTTATACCAACATCGATATACACCTCATGTGCTAGGAGCATAGTGTATTACCTCAGGTTCATGTGTTTAGTAAATTTCGAATTAGTGAGTGTGGGTAGATGCGGTAGCTCCTGGAAAGTGAAGAGTGGGAGATGACATTGGAATAAGTAGAAGCTGGATAAAAAAGAGACTTTTATGGCATCTTAAATAAATGGAATCATTGCAAAGTTTAATCAAGAGGAGACAAATGTACAGAAAAACAGGACTGAAGCAGAAAAATCAGTTGGGAGCTATTATACTATTTGAAGGCATGGATAAGAAAAAGATTGAATTAAAAATGCGCCTGGGCAATGGATGGCAGAGGCTTTTAGGATAATGCATAAGAGGGAGTTGGGGACTAATGGATTGTGGAGAAAGGAGACAAAGAAGAATCACTCTGCAATACTCCTTTCCTTCTGAGAAAGTAGAACTACATGAACATGGTAAACAAAATAGGTAAGAAATAGACTGTAACCTCACAGAGCTGAGCTTCCATTGGTGTATACAGACCAGTAAACAAGATGTCCAACACAGTCCATTGTGCTGAGTGGAACAAAAAGGTAATTCTACTTTCTTGAACATAGTCAGTTTAGCTAAGATGGGGACACATATTTAAAGGATAGAAAATGAGTCCAGTTTGGGAGATAGTGACATAGACTCAATCGTGTAATACTTAGGAAGCTGTACTGTGTGATAATTAACAGGAGTGCCTGTAACTAAGGGTCAGAGACGCTGTTTTGAAAGTACTTTGGTAGAGTTGGTAGCTGATGTGAGGAAGAGATAAGATTTGCCTTTTCAGAATGATGCCAAGGCAAGAGGTTAGGGCCAAAAATGGAACTTGGAGAAAGCTACGTTTTTGAGTCATAGGAAATAAGAGCCCATAATGGACACTGAGAAGGCAAAATCACGTAGACAGGAGGAGAACTGCATAAAAGGTTGTCAAGGAAGCCAGGGCAGGAGACAATTTCAAGAAGAAAGGCATGCATGAATGTGTCAAATTTAAATAAGTTAAAAAAGGCAAGAAAGGAAAACTGATTTTTCACTTAGCAGTGAGGAATTTGGGAATATACACAGATATATTACAGCTATGAAGTGTTCCTCAAAAGCTATGAATAAAATAAAAAGGTCATCAACATTTTAATATATTTGTTTTAATAATAATACTTAAAAAAAGAGTGAAAAGAAATGTTCTACCTCATGCAACTTTGTTTTTTCTGAATTAAACTTGAAATCAACAGTACTAGTAGTTTTGAAGGGGTTCCTTTTCCCCACTGGAGAAAAAATAAATCATAACCCATCATCCATCTTATCACCTTTAACTGTTGTTGGAAGGGAATTCAATTTCTAGCAACTAATTCATATATAAAGTATATATATAAATGTCGTATACACATGTATATATAACATTGTATTCATATATTTTAAGAATGATTTGTTCTTAAAACAACAACCACATGACAACACAGAGCTCTAACTACCCAATGAAGATGATGTTATAACAACACTTGCCAATTCCCAATTGAGAGAATTTGGGCAGCTTGAATATTTAAGAAATATATCTAAGACACAAGGACATTTATTTTCGTTTCAGATTTGACCCAAATAGAATGATTTTTCTTGAATAAAATCCAGTTAAGATTAGTCATACCTTATTATTACTGAATTTCATTATATAACACAGATGAATATAGCAAACATATATTGTCACATTCTTAATTGTAAAATGCTGTCCAGTATATGTTGTCACTAATGATTATTGTTATAAATAATAAAATTTTAAAGTTCAAATCACTTTTTCTACATACAAACAGGATATAACATCTCTCTAACAAATAAAAATAAGAGTTCTCCATTCAGGACTTAACCTATACAGTTTACTCAGAAATTAATTACTAAACTCTGAAATAGCAAAATATAAACAAAAAAAGAAAATGTATTTCAGGCTGTGAAGGCTGCAAAACAAAATATACCCTAGGTGTTTTTCAGAGGGAAGAAAGGCAAATTAATATCGAGATATATTTCTTTACTCAAAGAATGAACAATACTTTTCTGAAAACATTTTATTTTGCATACAAAATAATGGACTGGCATGATTCCGAACTGTTATCATATTATCATAATGTGAAATTATTTTTGCAAGCTCTTTTGAGCTCATTATAAGTTAATTTGGTATATGCATCTTTTAATACGTTTGAACTTTCTGGAAGATGTTTAAATATGGTCTTCCAAAATTTTTATTTAATGTATAAAAGGTGATCAGAATACATATATTTTGGTTTATGCTTGTAGACATGAATTTTAATTAACTCAGCAGCAGCTGATAATAAGATTATTAGCATGTACAAAGTATGCAGTTAATAGAAGCAGAACTAGAGGCAATTAGTGGAATTAGGTGTTTTTTCTACTGAGAAAGAGTATCCTAAATAGTAATTGTTTATGCCAGTCCAATCACTGCAAATATCACTAATAGCATCATTAAATCAATGTAACACTACATTATAAGCACTAAATAGACTTACTGATTGGTATCAGATTGGCACAATAATGAGCTTATTAATATTTTTCATGACTTACGTGTATACACTGGGACAACTTGGTTGTTTTGCAATCAACATTTATTTTTTATTTTTTCTGAAAGATATGCTTACTGTTCCACTGGCACAGTGTCTCTATGCCATATCCATTTAAATCATTCGGTGATTTTTAAGGTTTTCAATTAATTATTTTATGTACTTATTTTATTAATAAAGCTCTTATAACTGTCATGAAATAAAAATGTTGTGCCCTTATAATTGCCAAAGGAGAATGTAAAAAATTTAGTATCATTATTACTTTTTTAAACTTCAAGTAATTTTCTTTTCACACTTCATTTTGGTTGCCCATGAATGTGGTTTTCAGATAGTTGCAGGAGACCTCTGATCCCTTGTTGTGATTTACTTATTCCTACAAAAGAACATTTCTGCCTATAAGACGTGCCAAGTGAGATACAGAGAACTAACATGACCCTTCCTTTCTGTTTACAATGTGTTCTTTGTCCTCTTTTCTTTTTTTTAATTTATCCTTCTTCCTTTATCTTTTCCATTCTTTTATTTCTAATTCCTTAACAAAGATACATATGGAACCCCCTACCAAAAGCAGAATAAATATATTCTGAAAAATATTTAGGACTGAAATTCTCAAACTTTATGGTCTCAGAACCACTTTGCACTCTGAAAATATATTAAAGTCCCCCCAAAAGTTCTATTTGCTGAATACATTTATTAATATTTACTATGGAATAAATTAAAATGGAAATAAGTTAAATATATAGTTATATATTTATTTAAAATAGCAATGCAACAAACCATTGATTACTACCATAAATAACAGTTTAATAAAAAGAGACCACATTTTTAAAACAAAAATGGTGAAAAGAGTAACATCATTTTATAGTTGTCAAAACTTTAAAAATATCAGCCTTACAAGAAGAGAGATGGTTTTTCACGTATGCTTCTACATTTAACCTATTGCAATATTACATGGGATATAGCCGCAGGAAAACTCCAGTGTACACTTACAGAAGAACAAAAAGCAAAAAGGTAAATAACATTTTAGCATTCCTGTGAATATAGTATGACTTCATGTACCCCCTAAAAGGGTGTTTGGGACACCAGAGTCCTAAGAAACTCTTTTCAAAATCACCAGTTTTGAAAGTAAAATGGAATAATTTTACTAATTGTGCTGACAGATTAATAATAATTATTACCATCTCCATATACATTTATGTGTCTACATTTGTCTTCTTTTACTAATTGTGCCAATAGATTAATTTATTACCATCTCCATATACATTTCCGTGTCTAGATTTGTCTTCACTTATATCAATTTAAATAGCTACTATATATTCATGATATAGAAAGCATTTAGCTAACTTAGTTGTAGGACTACAGAGCTCCAATGATTATCTTTTTGAGCCAACATTTTGTAAAAATTTCTGTTCTGTGTCTTGTGCTTGAGCATCTGCTTAAGCAATGTAACACAAAATTTCATATATTTAGCAGAAAAATTATCAGTAAAACATTTTAAAATCTCTGTCTCACACATATACACACACACACACACACCCCTACACACACTCACGCTTCTTAATAAGTTAAGAGAATATCACATAATGGCACATTTACTTCAAAATTTTTTTATTCTAAGGACAAAATGAATCAAACAAACCCACATAAATTTGAGCTATCTTCAGCTAAGTCTCAGCACAGTTATAATTAATCACCAGACTTGCTTAGAAAATTGAAAGGCAGTTTAAGTATTTAAGACTCTGTAAAGCATTAAAGCAGCAAATCTCCTCTGAAGACACAGAAAATTTTTCATGTTTTTTTTTAACTGCCCCTTTAGACAAGTCTTCTCTCAACATTTTATAAGCCTGTCAGTTGCCATCAAAAGTTCTTATTTTCTAAATATTCTCATCTCAGATCACATATCCTGTTTGAGTTTGCTTACTTCCTTTTTTAATTTTTTTAATTTTTTTGCTTTTCCATTATTCTCTTTTTAACTCCTTTTACAACTCTGCATTCATGATGTGACTATTGATTTCCTTGCTCTTCCAGTTCTATTTCCCCTCCCATTACCAACACTGTAGACAGTGAAAGCCCAGGGGCTGAGCAGGCAGAGATGTAATATACTGTAATGGGTGAGGTGGGTAGGAGGAAAGTCCATGAATACTAATAATTTTTGTTCTCCTTGTAAAAGCAAAATAATGAATCCCAAAATGTAAAATAAAAGATGTTAATTCACCTCTATCTATGATTATGGCTTCAGCTCTTTTTATAGAATGTTTTACTTGATTCTGGATGCATAGTCATTCTGAAGGATTGATCAGAGCATAACTAAGAATGCAGGTACTTTAAAAAGTAACTGAGTCTCTCACCCAATCCCAAAATGCTATGTTCATGAAGTGGGAGTATAGGAATGTTCTGAAGGCACTTTCATGCCATGAAATCACACCTCTATTTCTGTCCATTGTGGGGAAAGTTTATTTTTAGCTCATACCTCCAGCCGAAAGTTATTCTCCTGCAACAAAGAAAAGTTGTTGTGTATGTCCCTCTTTATTCATTAACAAAGAAATTAATGTGCAGAAGGCAGAGGACCCTCAGTTTTGAGATGGGTAAAGCCTAGCAGATACCATTTCTAAGTTAATAAGCAAGGATATCAGTTAACAACATATAACAGAACATATATATATAGGATTAAACCAAAATCTTAGTCATCTTAATAACAAATAAATCAAAAATATTATTAAACAAATTGTAAATGAATTTATAAACAAAGATGAGAATATTTAGAAAACACAGAAAACTCTAACATGATTGTATAAATGATATTCAAAAATTCAGTTGCATAAAATAGTCACATTAGTGCTGAGCATAGGAAGGGAACCCATTTTTATTTATATTTTGTTCAACTTCACAATATCAAATGACACATTAATGAGAGCTTCTTAAAGGTACACATGATAAGCTAATTGTAAAAACTGTGGGGTAGTATTTACCAAAGGCTAGGAAAGTAATTTTTTCGTAAGAAATCGAAGTTGTAAGTCATGCGATTAACAATTATTTCTATTCAATGTAAGTTAATTTAAGTAAAGAAACACACGTGGCTGGGAGAAGATATTTATGTTGTCTAAAATGGCCAAGGCATGGGCAGAGACTTAATGATGAAAACACTAAAAGCAATTGTAACAAAAACCAAAACTGACAAATGGTATCTAATTAACTAAAGATTTAACTAATCTAATTAAACTAAAGAGCTTCTGCACAGCAAAACAAACTATCATCAGAGTGAATAGACAACCTACAGAACAGAATAAAATGTTTGCAATCTACCCATCTGACAAAGGTCTAATATCCAGAATTTACAAGAAACTTAAATTTACAAGAAAAAAATACCATCAAAAAGTGGGCAAAGGATATGAACAGACAGTTCTCAAAAGAAAACATTTACATGGCCAACAAACATATGAAAAAAAGCTCAACATCACTGATTACCAGAGAAATGCAAATCAAAAGCACAATGAGATACCATCTCATGTCAGTCAGAAAGGTAATTATTAAAAAGTCAAGAAGCAACAGATGCTGGCAAGGCTGTGGAGAAACATGATACTTTTACACTGTTGGTGGGAAGGTAAATGAGTTCAACCATTGAGGGAGACAGTATCATGATTCCTCAAGGATCCAGAACCAGAAATATCATTTGACCCAGCAATCCCATTACTGGGAATATACGCAAAGGAATATAAACCATTCTACTATAAAGACACATGCACACATGCACATGTATGTTTACTGCAGCACTATTTACAATAGCAAAGACATGGAACCAACCCAAATGCCCATCAATGATGGACTGGATAAAGAAAATGTGGTACATATACATATATGATACTATGCAGGCATTAAAAAAGAATGAGATCATGTCCTTTGCAGGGACATGGATGAAGCTGCAAGCTGTCATCCTTAGCAAACTAACACAGGAACAGAAAACCAAACATTGCATGTTCTCTCATAAGTGGGACTTGAATAATGAGAACACTTTGACACATGAAGGGGAACAACACACATCACAGCCTGTTGGGGAGTGGGAGGCAAGGGGAGGGAATTAAGAGGACAGGTCAATAGGTGCAGCAAACCACCATGGTACACATATACCTATGTAACAAACCTGCAAGCTCTGCACATGTATCCTAGAACTTAAAGTAAAATTTAAAAAATTAAAATAAAATAAAATGGCCAGGGGATGAATATCTGTAAGGTATGTATTAGTCTGTTTTCATACTGCTATTAAGAACAGCCTAAGACTGAGTAATTTATAAAGGAAAGTGGTTTAATTGAATCACAGTTCAGCACGGCTGGGGACTTACAATCATGGCAGAAAGTGAAGGGGATGCAAGGCACTTTGTTTACAAGGCAGCAGGAAGGAGAGGGCCTAGCCATGAAGGAAGAGCTCCTTATAAAACCATCAGATTTCATGAGAACTTACTATCACAAGAACACCATGGGGGAAACCACTCCCATAATGCCTCTACCTGGTCTCTCCCTTGACACATGAGAATTGTGGAGATTACAATTCAAGATGAGATTTGAATGAGGACACAAGCCTGACTATATCAATGTACTAAAGAATATCTAAATCAAATAAAAATAATTAGAAAAACCAGTATAAGGTGACCAAGCGATATTAATAAGCAGTTTACAGAACTATAGGCTTAAATGGCTATGAAGCACGTAAAAAGATACTTGAATCTACTAGATGTCAGAGAAACTGACACCAAAACAACTGTAAAATTCTAGTTTACATGTACCTTGATTGACAGAAATATGTACAATTTCTAGTAAATTTAAAGAACAAGAGGAGATGGATTTTAGGCCCTGATTTAAGTGTGTAAAAATGACCATTTGTAGAATCCAATTAAGCACTGTTTATCTAAATTCAGCATGTTTAAGCCTGATATGCTAGAAATTGTTTATTGAAAACAAACTGTAATAACCAGTCTCCTCTATATTTTATCCTATGTCACAGAAGATGGAAGTATGGAAATACATTTTCCAAAATTTAGCGCTATTTTAGTTCTTTCAACAAAAAGCACTCACACGTGATTTGGAAGGTATGAGGGATACAGTGTGACAGCAGCAGGCAATGGTATGGGATTCAGCAGATGTGAGATTTTTATTAGCAGCGTCCATGTGTGTTCTTGAGAGTTACCTACCCACGAACATTACAGGTGGTTTCCTTCAAGTCCTCGCATTGCTGATGTCATGGAATCTAGGAAACAATCTGAGACCCAACAGAAAGCTTTTCTGACATTATCTACTCAAACTCTTCCAGTTTCCTGTATGAAATCTTATTCTCTAAATCCCTACGGTGGTCTCTCACCATATCTTTATTGATACACAAACTAATATGGGCATAATATCCCATCAAAACAATCTACCCTTTATTTATCACAACGAGTTGTCCTAGACATCAAAATTGAGCATTACATGGAGAATGGCTCAGCAAAGTACGGTGACTGGAATACTGTGTATCAGTAGAAATGTATAAAGAAACATGGCTATACCTCAAAAATAGTGTCAAAAAGGAAAATGATGTGATTCATTTTTAAATATCATTTCTGTAAATTAAAGCACACATATCAAAACACTCCCATATGCTATGTTTCACACATAGGTCGGAACACATTAAATCAGGAGAGTGGGAACACCATGAGGATGACGGAGTACAAGGAAAGCAGATCAGAGGAAAAGGAGAACTAAAATAAAATGGAATTTAATGATATAAAACTAAGTAAAACACAAAAGGGTTAGCTTTGAATAGACAGACCTATGAAATAGCATACTGTGAACCGAGGAGTATGAAAGAATATAAATTCTGTCTTCATACGTAAGCATCATAAAGGAAGCAATAATGAAAATACAGAAAAAGTCTTCTATCACTGATTGTTTCATCCACATTCACACTCTTATTTCCAAGTTTTGCTTTTCATTACACTGCTTTATTTGTTTGTAATAAAAGTTTAGATTTTCAAAACTCTGTTCCCCTCAATAAATGTGCATCTCTTATGCACATTTTCATGAAACTTTTTAGTGTACCTACATCCATACTATAAATATAAATACCTACAGTCTAAATAATTGAATTAATCTAAAATACAGGAGCTTCTCATGTTTTGGATACAGCTTCTGCTCTTCAACATTTTTCACCATTTTTTATTGAATTTTTATTTATAAACAAATGAACATTTTAACATTTAAAGATAAAAAGATGCAAAATATGGCAGTAATATTATTTTTTTAAATATAAGATTTGTCTTTTCTTCTTTAAGTGTAGAAAGCTTAGAGCATAGCAGCTGATAAACACAGGCATTCAGCAAATGTTACTTTCTCTCTCTCCCACAGGCTGACATCGTTTCTCTTGCAGATAATTTATCATGAGTATAGAATGATAACTCATCATTCTATGCTATCAAAACCTCAATTTTATTCAGAAGTAATGTCTCCAGGTCCAAGGGATACATCTTGATTTTCCTGAGCCAATCATGGTGACCCTTTACCTCTGTTAGGGATTTGGTCCTAGGATTGGAATGGGACTCCATTTTGGCCAATGACAGACAAATAAAGTGTGCTTCAGAGATTTAAGAAAAAAAATGTTTCTCCCTGAAAAAGTGTGATGGTTAATTTTGTGTTAACTTGTTAGCCAAGGGATGCCCAGATAGCTGATAAGACTGTTTCTGTGTTCGTGAAGATGTTTCTGAAAAAGGTCAGCATTTGACTTGGTGAGCTGTCTAAAGCAGATGTCCTTCCACAATGTGGATGAGCATATCCAATTCACTGAGGGACTGAACAAAAGATGGAGGAAGGGCAAATTTGCTCTCTCTGCTTAAGCTGAGCTCTCCATCTTCTCCTGCCCTTGCATAGTAGGGGATTTTGGTTCTTAAGCCTTCAGACTTAGACCTGAACTTACACCATCATCTAGTAGGGCCCTTGCACCACCACAGGTGTTCAGACTTGGAATGAATTACAGGCTTTCCTGGTTCCTCACCTTGCAGACAGCAGATCATGGAATTTCTTATCTGAATAACTACATGAGCCAATTCCTATAATAACCCTTCTTTTATCTATACATCTATACATCATGTCTATCTATATCTATCTATATCTATATATCTTCTATTGGTTCTGTTTCTCTAGAGAACCCTGACTAATACATGAAGGCAAGAGTAGCATGAGGAGAAGAATGCCCTTGGTCTCTCCTCACCCTTCCCAAACCTTCTGACATAGTCAATGAAAATGTGATTTCTCCAAGTATAGTAGACATCTTACAGCTATAAAACAATGTACCAGAGGACTAAAACAAAATGCTTAAGAGGATAAAAAGCTTAACATGGTGAAAAGAAAAACAGAAATACGGAAATAAACTTCTAACAGTTTGTTTGCTCTTCTTTATTTATCTTTTCACATACTCTTTAATATATTAATAAATTTTTATAACTAAACTGAGTTCTTATGAAATATAAAATAGAATATGACTCTGGAATTTTATAGTTATTAAAAACAAACAGAGCCAATTTTATTATATTCTATCTTCATATAGTGTATTTGAAGGTAGAATTCTTATAAAGGTTTATATTTAAGAGAAGAAGATTGAAAGCTTAAAAATAATGTACAGCATAATAGTCTTACTTTACAAAATCTACTAAATGCAACAATTTGGAAAATTGTCACTTGAATCATTAAATTTTTACTAATTACACAACTGGTTCATTATATACTGGTGTGGAAGATCCTTTAGGCTATAAGTCATCAATTAAAAAGTATTAAATTAGTAACAAGGCTGTAATCAAATAACTTATTTTTGGAAAAGAAGAACGTGATTTAAAACTGCTTGAGGGATTTTTTGTTACTTCCTTTACATAATAATGTAATTTTATAATTAGTGACAAAATTCACATAATTATGTCAAGGCTTTAAGTTTATAAAAATAATATTGTTTGTATACTAACAATTTTTTCCATTTTTAAACATCTACTATTTACTGCTGACAATTGCCTCCTGTCTTGCTCTTCTCTAATTTATTTTTTAAGCTAATATTTGTTTTCTTTATAAAATATAAGTCTGGCAAGTCACATTAAAAAAAAGACTTAACCTTTATTTCCTATGAGTACAATCCAATATGATTCAAAGCCACACATGATTTGGCCATCATCTCTCTTCTGGGGATCACCTCACCCTACCTACCATCACCAGCATCTGCACACTCCTCCCTGGGGCCTAATGACCAGCCTGCCCATCCTACTGTTAATACAATTGTCGGCATCCACCTGCATATTTCACCTGGGAAACTAAGACTGATTCACCCAGCCCATCACCACCACCACTGGCGTCAGCATGGGCTGCTACCTGCATGCCCAAGGGTTTGCTCACCACACTACTGCTATCACTGACATTACATACACTGACCAGAGGCTTGAGGACCTCCCACCCACCCAACCCACTGCTGCTGCTGCCAGTCCCAACCAAGATGCATGGAAGCCAAAGAATTAGCCAACCTAAACCTGTTAACTAACACCAGTGCCCACATATATTGCTTGGGACCCAAGAACAGGCATGCCACTTGGCCTGCCATCGCTGCTACAGGGGCACAAGACCGGCCTGACTTGGTTTTCCCTTCTTCAGTAAAGCCTTATCACAGCCTCCACTAACAACAGCAGTCTAAGGCACAGAGGAAATTGCAGATATCACTGATACTGCTCACAGACAAAGAAATGCAGGGACTACGCTACTGAACTCATATAGAATTAAAGCTAAGACACTCTCCCCTAACAACACTACAGACACATCTGTGGAAAAAAGTCTTTGCTTATAAAATTTAATACGAAAAAAAATTGTTACAAGCAACTGCTACATCAATTGAACAGATATTAATGTTAGGACACAAGAAACATGAAAATGCAAGGAAACATGGCACCTCCAAAAAACTGCAATAATTCTCATGCAACAGAATCAAATAAAAAAGAATTATATAAATAGCCATAAAATAATTCAAAATAATGATACCAAAGAAGCTCAGTGAGTTTCAAGAGAAAAAAACATAAACAATACAAATAAACCAGAAAATCAACTTATGATCAAAATGAAAAAATTCAACAAAGTGATAGATAACATAAAAAAAAAAGGAAAAAAAACAAACAGAAGTTCTGGAAATGAAGCGTTCAATGAGTGGGATGAACAAAATAACTGAGATCCTCAGCAACAGACTAGATCAAGCTGAAGAAAAGAATTTCCATACTTGAAGATAGGTATTTTGAAATAACTCAGTTGGATATAATATTTTATCTGTATATTATTTTATTGTTTATCTATAGAAAAAAGAAAAGAAAATATAAAAATAATGAAGCAAGAAGCAAGCCTGTGTGACATATGGGTCACCATAAAGCAGCCAAATGCTTTAATTTGGGGTGTTACAAGAGGAAAAGAGATGGAAAAATATAAAGAAAACCTATTTAACAAAATAATCACCAAAAACTTCTGAAGTCTTGCAAGGGATAAAGACTTCCATACATGGGAAGCTCAGACATCTCCAAATAGAATCAAATCAAAAAGGTCTTACCAAGGCACATCATATTCAAATTGTGAAAAGTCAAAGACAAAGATAATTCTAAAACCAACAAGATAAATGTGTCATGTTACATATAAGAAAACCCCAGTCAGACCAACAGTGAATTTCTTAGCAGGAACTTTACAGGCCAGGAGAGAATGAGATGATATGTTCAAAATGCTGAAGACAAAACCTCACAGACAAGAACATTATACCTAGCAAAGCTACTTTTCAAAAATAAAGAAGAAATGATGTCTTCCTCATACAAGCAGATACTAACAGAATTAATCACCATTAGACTGGCCCCACACAAAATAGTTAAGGGAGTCCTACATCTGGAAATGAAAGGACAATATTTACCATCATGAAAACACATGAAAGTATATATCTCACATATAGAGCAGACACACAAATGAGAAAGGATTCAAATGTTACCACTGCAGATAACTACCAAAACCACCAAACCTCAATGATACACAAAAAGAAAGAAGCAAAGAAGATACAAAACAATCAATCAGAAAACAATTCACAATATGACACGAATAAGTCATTATCTGTCAATAATAGCATTGAATGTTAATGTATTATACTACCCACATAAATAATAAAGACTGACTGAATGGATTATTTTTAAAAGATCAACATCTATGCTGCATACAATAAAGCCACATCAGCTATGAAGACACATATTAACTGAAATTGAAGGAATGGAAAATGATATTCCACATAAATGGAAACGAAACCAAAAGTGAGCAGGGTTAGCTATATTTATATAAGATTAAAACAGACTTTACATTAAAAAAAAACTGTAGAAAGAGAAAAAGAAAGTTATATAATGATAAAGGAATCAATTTGGCAAGAGGATATAACAATTCTAAATATATATGTACCCAACATCAATGCACTTATATATGTATAAGAAATATTATTATACCTAAAGAGAGAGATAGACTTCAATACAGTGGTAGGAACTTCAGCAATCACTCTAGGCACCTAAACAGAAAATTAATGATAAAATATTGGATTTAAACTGTACTATAGACCAAATAGACTTGAAAGATATTTACAGAACATTTTATTCAACAGCAGCAGAATACACATTCTTCTCATCAGCACATGGAACATTCTCTAAGATATACCATATGTTAGACCACAGTGCAACTCTCAACAAAATTTAAAAATTTAAAATAATAGCAAGTATCTTCTAAGACCACAATAAAATAAATCTAGAAATCCAGAACAAGAGGAACTTTGAAAACTGTACAAATAAATGAAAATTAAATAATATGTCCCTGAATTACCACTGGATCAATGAGGAAATTAAGAAGAATTGAAAACAAACAACAAATGAAAATGGAAGACAACCTAAAAAAACCTATATGATAAAGCAAAAACGGTGCTAAAGGGAAATGTATAGCAATAAATACTCATATCAGAGAAGTAGGAAAATTTCAAATAAACAATTTAATTATGCACCTCAAAGAACTGGAAGAGCAAGAACAAATAAAACTCAAAAATAGTAGAAGAAAAGAAAGAATAATGATCAGAGCAGAACTAGCTAAAAGAGACACAAAAATACAATGGATTGATGAAATGAAAACTTGTATTTTTAAAAAGATTTTTAAAAATATATATACTGCTAGCTAGTTTACCAAGAAAAACAGAGAGCAGACCCAAAATGAACAGACCAATATCAAAGGACACTCCCAGGTTCAAATGGCTTTGCTTCCAAATTATATCAAACAGATAACGAAGAATTAACACCAATTCTGTGTCAATTATTTCAAAAATTGAAGGGTAGGGGAGATTCTTTCAATTTATTATTTGAAGCCATCATTACCCTCATAGCAAAACCAGAGAAAGTCTCCGAAAGAAAGAGAGAAGAAGGAAGGAAGGAAGGAAGGAAGGAAGGAAGGAAGGAAGGAAGGAAGGAAGGAAGGAAGGAAGGAAGGGGGGAAGGGGAGAAGGGAGGAAGGGGGGAAGGGGGGAAGGGGGGAAGGGGAAAAGGGGGGAACGGGGGAAGGAGGGAGGGAGGGAGGGAGGGAAGGAAGGAAGGAAGGAAAGAAAATCACAGGCTAATATTCCTGATGAAAATAGACATAGAAATCCTTAACAAAATACTTGCAAACCAAATCTATCAACACATCAAAAGATAATCTATCTAATCAAGTGGGATTTATCTTAAGGATGCAAGGATGGTTCAGCATACTCAAATCAATAAATGTGATGCCTTACATCAACAGAATAAAGGAAATAAACCATAGGACAGAAAAGTCATGTGACAGTATTCAACATCTCTTCATGATAAGAACTCTCAATAAATTAGGTATAGAAGGAGCATATCTCAGCATAATAAAGATCATATACGACAAACCCACAGATAATATTATAGTGAATGGGAAAAAAATAATTGCCTTTTTTCTAAGAACTGGAGCAAGACACAAATGTCAACTTTCACCTCTCCTATTTACTATAGTACAGAGAGCCCTAGCCAGAGCAACCATGCAAGAGAAAGATCTAAAAGGCATCCTACATTGGAAAGAGAAAATCAAACAGTCTCTCTGCAGGTGACATGCTTTAAGACATAGAAAAACCTAAAGATGACAAAAAACTCTTAGAGCTGATAAATGAATACAGTAAAGTTGCAGAATACAAAATCAATAAACAAAATCACTAACGTTTCTATACACCGATAATGATGTAACTGAAAAAAAATAAGAAAGCAATATTATTTACAATAACCATAAGAACACCTAGTAATAAATGTAACTAAGGAGGTAAAAGACCTCTATGTTAAAAACGTGATGAAAATTATTAAAGAGGACAAAAACAAATGGAAAGACATCCCATACTCATTAATTAGAAAAATTAATATAATTTAAATGACCATATTACTCAAAGAAATCTACAGAATGAATGCAATCTCTATCAGGATACCAATGACATTCTTTACATAAATAGAAAAATACTCTAAAATTTGTATTAAACCACAAAACAACCTGAATAGAAAAATTAATTCTGACCCAAAAGAACAAAACTGAAACATTAGACTACCTGACTTCAAAATGTAGTGGAAAATGATAGTAACCAAAACAATGTAATATCGATATAAAACCAGATACATAAACCAATAAAACAAAGTAGAGAAACCACAAATAAATTCACATATTAACAAACAACTTATTTTAAACAAAAGCACCATCAGCACAAATTGAGGAAAGAACACCCTCTTCAAAAATATCGTTACGGAAACACTAGATATTCATTTAAGAAACAACATAACTAGACCCCTATCTCTCACCATTAAGAAATATCAACTCAAAATGGATTAAAGACTTAAAGGTAAGGCCTGAAACTTTATAACTGGTAAAAGAAAACATAGAAAAAATGTTCCAGGACATTGGCCTAGGCAGCTATTTTATGGCTAAGACCTCAAAAACACAGGAAATGGAAACAAAAATAGATAAATGTAACTAAAATATGCTAAAAAGTTTTCACACAGCAAAGAAAACAATCAACAGTGTGAAGAGACAAACTGTGAAATAAGGGAAAATATTTGCACACTATCTTCCAATAAGTCTACTATCTAAAATATACAAGAAAATCAAACTACCCAGCAGGAAAAAAGAAAATCAAACCAATAATCCCATTAAATAGTGGACAAAGTATCTGAATAGACATTTCTTAAAATAAGACATAAAAATGGCCAAGAGGTATATGAAAAAATGCTTGATACCATTAGTATTATGGAAATGCAAGTAAAATCTACAATGAGATATTATTTTACCCCAGTTAGAAAGGCTATTATTAAAAAGACAAAAACTGAAAATAAAACAATTGCTGGTGAGGATGTAGAGAAAAGGGAACTCTTAAGGACTGTTGGTGAGAATGTAAATTAGTACAGCCATTATGAGAAACAAATAGATTTTTCTCAGAAAACTAAAACTAGAGCTACCTTGTAATCTGGCAATCCCATTACCAAATATTTATATGCAGAAAAAAATTAATGTATCAAATAAATACCTGCACCCTCTTATTTATTAAAGCACTATTCACATTGGCCAAAATGTGGAATCAACGTAAGTGTCCATTCATGTCTAAATGGATAAAAAAAATATGTATATTTATACACAATGGAATACTATTTAGCCATAACAGAAAAATGAAATTGTGTCATTTGTAGCAACATTGATGGAACTGAAGTGAAATAAGCCAGGCTAATAAATACAAATATTGAATGTTCTCATGCATATGTAGCTAAAAAAAACCTGATCTCTTAGAAGCAGCGTGAAGTGATAGTTAACAGAGATTTCGAAGGATTTCAGAAAGGAGATAAAGTGAGGTTTGTTAATGGGCACACACACACTCACTTAGAAATAAAAGCATTTAGTGTTTGACAACACATCAGGATGACTGCAGTCAACAATATTATATATTACATTGTATAACTCAAAATGGCTAGAATAATTTTTTAAATTTTATTTATTTTTATTTTTGTGAGTACATAGTAAGTGTATATATTCATGGGATGCATGAGATGTTTTGATACCAGTATGCAATATAAAATAAGACGATCATGGAGAATGAGGTTTCCATCCCCTCAAGCATTTAGCCATTGAGTTAAAAACAATCTAATTACATTTTAAAGTTATTTTAAAATGTAGAATTATTATTAACTGTAATTAACCTGTTTTGCTACCAAAATGTCTTATTCTTTCCTTTTTTGGAACCCATTAACTATTCCCACAATCCCCCAACAACAGCCACTTACTACCCTTCTCAGTCTCAAGTAACCAGGCTTCTATTCTCTATCTATGAGTTTAATTATATTAATTTTGACCTCACCCAAATAAGTGAGAACATATAACATACGTCTTTCTGTGGCTGGCTTATTTCACTTAACATAATGATCTCCAGTTCTATCCCCGTTGTTGCAAATGCTTGCATCTCATTAGTTTTACAGATGAATAGTACTCCATTGTGTATATGTACTACATTTTCTTTATTCATTCATCATTTAAGCACTTAAGTTGTTTCCAAATATTAGCTATTAGATAATACACTTAGGTTACTTCCAAATATTAGCCATTGTAAACAGTGGTGCAACAAACATAAGAGTGCAGGTATGTCTTTGATGTACTTATTTTCTTTCTTTTGGGGTATACACCTAGCAGCGGACTTGCTGGATCATATCATAGCTCTTTTTTTGTTTGTGTGTTCTTTTGAGGACCCTCCAAATGGTTCTCCACAGTAGTTTTACTAATTTACCTTCCTACCAACAGCGTAAAAGATTTCCCTTTTGTCACATCCTCACCAGCATTTGTTATTGCCTGTCTTTTGAATATAAGACATTTTAACTGAGGTGAGATGATATCTCATTGTAGTTTTGATCTGAATTTCTTTGATGATCAATGATGTTGAGCACCTTTTCATATACCTGTTTGCCATTTGTATGTCTTTCTTTGAGAAATGTCTATTCAAATATTTTAACTATTTTTGATTAATTATTAGATATTTTGCCTATAGGGTTAAGATACTTATTAATATGTATTTTAGTTATTAACTCCTTTTCAGATGAATAGTTTGCAAGTATTTTCTCTCATTCTGTGGGAGAAAATATTCACTTTGTTGATTATATACTTTGCTGTGCATAAGTAATTTTTTTTTAACTAGATGTAATCCCATTTGTCCATTTAGCTTTGGTTGTCTGTGTTTGTGAGTACTACTCAAGAAATATTTGTCCAGTCCAAAGTCCTGAAGATTTTCCTTAATGTTTTATGGTAGTAGTTTCATAGTTTTACGTCTTAGATGTAAGTCTTTAATCCATTTAGATTTGAATTTTGTATATGGTGAGAGATAGGTGTCTAGATTCATTCTTCTCTATATGAAAATCTAATTTTCTAAGCACCATTTATAGAAGAGACTTTTTTTTCCCCAGTGTATGTTCTTAACAACTCTGTTGAAAATGAGTTCACTATAGGTATCTGGATTTGATCATGGGTTCTCTATTCTGTTCCATTGATCTATGAGTCTGATTTTATGCCCCATACTGTTTTGGTTACTATAGCTCTGTAGAATAATTATAAGTCAAGTAATGTGATTTCTCCAGTTTTATTTTTATTGCTTAGGATAGTTTTGGCTATTCTGGGTCTTTTGTGGTTTTATATAAATTTTAGAATATTTTATTTCTGTGAAGAATGTCATTGGTATTTTGACAGGGATTACATTAAATCTGTAGATTGTTTAGGATAGTATGGACAGTTTAAAAGTATTAAATCTTCCAATCCATGAACATGGAATATTTTTTCTATTTTCTGGTGTCCTTTTCATCAGAAAATTATTGTACTGAATATGTCTTGAAAAGCTGTTTTTATTATTTACTGTTGTATCACTTAGCTTTCTACTTGAATAAGTGTAGTTTACACACCACAGTTACAGTGTTATAATATTCTGTGTTTTTCTGTGTACTTACCATGACCACTAAGCTTTGTATCTTCAGACAATTTGTATTGCTTGTTAATGTCCTTTTCTTTCTGATTGAAGTACGCCCTTTAGTATTCTTGTTGAACAAGTCTGGTGTATATGAAATTTCTCAGCTTTTATTTTTCTGGAAATGTCTTTGTTTCTTCTTCATGTTTGAAGAATATTTAGACAGGATATTTGATTCTAGCAAAAAACTTTTTTTCAGCACTTTAAATGTGTCTTACCAATCTCTCCTAGCCGCTAAGCATTCCATTGAAGAGTCTTCTGCCAGGTATACTGGAGTCTGATTATATGTTATTTGTTTCTCTTCTCTTGCTGCTTTTGGGTTTTCTTCTTTATTCATAACATGTGGAAGTTTGATTATTAAATGCCTTGAGATAGTTCTTCGCTTCAATCTACTTGTTCTATAATCTTCTTCTTCTTAGACATTAATATTTTTCTCTAGGTTCGGGAAGTTGTCTGTTACTACCTCCTTTAAATAAACTTTCTACTACTATCTCTTTCTCTGTCTCCTTTTTAAGGGTAATAACTTATATTTGCTTTTTTGAGGCTATTTTCTAGATCTTGCAAGTGTGCTTCACTGTTTTTCATGTCTCCTTTATTGTTTATTCTATGTATTTTCAAATAGTTGGTCTTCAAGCTCACTAAGTCTTTCTTCTGCTTGATCAATTCTGCCGTTAAAGGACTTTGATGCATTCTTCAGTATGCTAACTGCATTTTTTCAGCTCCAGAATTTCTGCTTGATTTCTTAAAAAAATATTCAATCTCTTTGTTAAATTTATTCAATAGAATTATGAATTCCTTCTCTGTGTATTCTGGAATTTATTTTGAGTTTCCTCAACACAGCTATTTTGATAAAGGTCTAATATCCAGAATTTACAAGAAATGTAAATTTACAAGAAAACAAAACAAACAACGCCATCAAAAAGTGAGGAAAGGATATGAACAGACACTTCTCATAAGAAAACATTTATGCGGCCAACAAACATATGAAAGAAAAGCTTAACATCATTGATTACTAGAGAAATTCAAATCAAAATCACAATGAGATAACATCTCATGTCAGTCAGAATGGCGATTATTAAAAAGTCAAGAAACAATAGAAGCTGGCGAGGCTGTGGAGAAATAGGCACACTTTTACACTGTTGGTGGGAAGGTAAATAAGTTCAACCATTGTCAAAGACAGTATGGCAATTCCTCAAGGATCTAGAACCAGAAATACCATTTGACCCAGCAATTCCATGACTGGGTAATGCGCAAAGGAATATAAATCATTCTACTATAAAGATATATTCACATATATGTTTATTGCAGCACTATTTATAATAGCAAAGACATGGAATCAACCCAAATGCCCATCAGTGATAGACTGAATAAAGAAAATGTAAGAAAATGTGGTATATATACATCATGGAACACTATGCAACCACAAAAAGGAATTAAATCATATCCTTTGCAGGGACAATGATGAAGCTGGAGCCATCATCATCAGCAAACAAACACAGGAACAGAAAACCAAACACTGCATGTTCTCACCTGTAAGTGGGAGTTGAACATTGAGAACACGTGGACACAGAGGGGAAACACACACATCAGGGCATGTTGGTGGGTTGGGGGTGAGAGGAGGAAACTTAGAGGACCGGTCAATAGGTGCAGCAGACCACCACAGCACATGTATACCTACATAACAAGTTACACGTTCTACATATTATCTTGTTTGTTTTTTTTTTTAGAAGAAGAAATAAAGAAAAAAGGGAATATTTTGTTATTTATTTCCAAATGTTTTGATATTTTCCTTTTACGTCCTCTCTGTTAATTTCTCGTGTCATCCCAATGTGTTTGGATAATACCATCTATATGATTTCAATTCTTTTGAATTCATTGAGATTTGTTTCCTGGCTCAGTATGTAATCCATCCTTGTTTTTGTTGCTTGAGCTCCTGAAAAGAACATATGTTCTTGTATTTCTTGTAGTAGTCTATAAATTAGTATTTTATTCTGTTGGTTAATGATGATGCTGAGTTATTCCATATCATTGCCAGTTTTCTATTTGTTCTATCAATTTTTAAGAGAAGAATGTTGATTTCTACAGTTATAGTTATGAATTTGACTATTTCTTCTTTCAGTTCTATCAGTTTTCACTTAATATATTTTGCAGTGGTGATGTTTGTTTTATACGTTTAGAAATGCAATGTCTTATCAGAGAACTGACCCTATTGACACTATATAATGCCCATCTGTTTATTATATATTTTTTACTCATAAGTCTACTTTTCCTGTTTACTAGTGCAGTCACTCCTACTTTCGATTATTCCTTGCATGACTTTTTTTGGTGTTGTTTTACTTTATAAAATATAAAATGTTCATATTTTATAATTGAAGTAAGATGAGCATTTTTCATAAAATAATATTCTATGAATTCCTGTGTATTAATTGTTGCAAGTGTAATATTTACATTTAATTATTAATATAAGGCTTTAGTCTGCCTTTTTGGTTTTCCTGTTTGTTGTTTGTTTTCATTTTTCTGATTTTCTTATTCTGCTTTCTTAAATGGACATTTTTTAGAATTCCAGTTTAATTTAGTTATACTTTTTAGTGTATTTCTTTCTGTCTCTCTACACACACACACACACACACACACACACACACACACACACGCTAGTGGTTGTTCTTAGTATTACATTGTGATTTTTCAAAAAAAGTCTATTGGAGTCTACCAGTTTGAGTGAAGTTTAGAATTCTTACGTCTTTCGAAATCCCCTTACCTTACTCCATTTATAATATATTTGTCAAATATTTTCTCTATGTACATTTACAACCATATAAGACAGTACTACAATCTTTCTTCAACCACCAAAAATTAATTAGAAAAATCGAAAGAAAGCATATTGTATTTAACCCATAGTTTTGCTTGTCATTTTTTCCTACCTGATGGTCCCAGGTTCCTTCTCTTTTGTGCCCTGTTTACACAAATTCCATTAGCCATTCTTTTATAAGTAAAACTATGGATATTGACTCTAAGGGATTTATTGGAGGCACTAGGCTAGGGGATAAAGACCACTGCTTACTCTTGGAGGCTTGTACTCAAGGAAACAAAGAAAACAAGTAAAAGCAACACTGAAGTATACAGCAACTATGTTAAAGAGGTGCTGCTCTGAGAAGTCTACCTCATACTCTGCTCTTTAAAAAAGATGAAATAATTTATTACTATTTTGTGGTTTTGTTTGCTTGTTTTCTTTTGTTCCTTGTTTTAAGAAGATAGCCAATTATGTAATTTCTTTTATTTCAGGATACAATTTTATATAATTTTAAAAAATAGAAACTTCATGAAGAATAAATAAGTTCCCTTCTTAGTATTTATGTTTCCAGCTCCTTATTAGGAGACTAAGCAAGATTTTGATTAAGCAAGATTTTCTCAGAAAAGCAAGAAGGCCTGTGAATACTTAGGGCAACAAAGACACCTGGCTGCACTTGGGGAAGAAGTGAATTCCCAATGTGGTAAATATATGTGGTATCCTTAGTCTAAAAATTGGATGTGTCCCACTACTTAGAAGTTCCTTAATGATATGGCAGTGCCTCAGAGAAGAATAATTATATGCAGGAAGAACCCCTGACTTGACAGTGATCTCCTTTCCAGAAAGCTATAAAACTGACTATCTCTCAGAAACTATGGTGGCACAGACAAATAATGTGTTGGTATAACTAGTATAAATGGAAGAGAACTTCATTTGAAGCCTTAAATTGTGGAAGCCTCTGAAGGCGTTTTCAAGACCTAAAAGTGGGAATGCAGGCATCTTGATTGAATTTTTTCTATCCCTATATAATATGGCATAGAGTAGTTTACATTTAATATTAAGTAAATAACTGAATAAAATTCATATTTGTTCATCTGGAAAACAGGAGTGAGAGGTTAAGTAAGCAATTTGTTAGACAGCAGGGAATATTGTAACTAAGCTCATGCCATTTGTAACCTTTGTAGGTATCACAGCTGGCTTGAAGGATAGTGGGAGATTTAGTGAAACATGCAACTGTGTAAATTATCTGTGTAAATTATATGAGGAAACGTTTCCTTCTATTTCTCAGAAGTGAAAACATTAAGACTTTTTTGTAGCTTATTAGACATTAATATTTTTTACTAATTTGTAAATGTATGATAGATGTTTGAAATATTATTTTTAACTTGAATTCATTCTAATTGTTCAAAAAATACATACACACACACACACACACACAAACACACCCTCTCATGATGTTCTCCACAGCCACCCCTATCCTGTGCCTTTAGCTAATTCTAAGGATGTCTATCTTCCTATGGAAGCACAGCTACCCCTAATGGCACATGGCTATGTGAAAGGTGTAAAAGCTTAATTTTTACTCCCTGATCACTTACTTCATGTGTCACATACAGGGCACAACTGCCACAGGCCTTCATGGTGGTCCTTGACATAGTCTCCTATGAAATTATATTGAATGGTGCGTTTTCTTGAGTGGTTCGCTTTATTGGAAAGATAAATAATGAGAGTCTATAATGTCACTGAAGTCCTCAGAAAGTTGTGTTTTCTGTGATTTAATACAATTTTGCAAAAAGTGACGAGCTATTCATTCTTGATATATTTATCTTGCTTCAACCCTATTACTGTTTGAGTATTCTGAAGAGTTTTGGTTATACTGATCTTTGACTATTTCAGCCTCATAGAAAAACCTGTTAACTTGTAAATTTGTACCATTTGGTCATAAAATGTCTTGTCACTCAGTAATTGATAAATATGACAAGTGAGATATTCTGGACAAGTGTTTTTGAGTAGCCAGGTTTGCTAAATTATTTTTTTGCAAACTTAATTCCTGTAAAACTTCTCCAGTCACATTTCCATATACTTAACAATTTTACTTTTCTCAAACATTCCTTATAAAAAGTTTTATTCACCATTAGAATGACTATTGTCTTTGTAATTTACTTTCACTCTTTAAGTCACATTATTATAATTATTTTCACATTCTTTTTTCAAACATAACTAAAACTAATTGTTACAATATTAATTAACTGCTTTCAAGCTCATATCAGTCTGAGAAATGGCACTATTTTAGTTCTAAAACTAAAAATAACTAAATATGTTTTATTCTAAAAACATTTAGAATATTGGTTCTTTTAATTTTGAACTCAAATATTACAGTTTAATATTTCTTCCTATTGCTATATATTAATCATTTTAGTTATAACTTCTGAGTGCAGTGGAAAATGAAAAATAGTCAAAAAGGAAAAATTAAAAAGCACCAGAGTAAATGAACACTAAATAATCTCTATAAATATTTGCATACTGAATCTATATATACAGTTGTGCTCCATTAATGTCAGTATTCTGTGCTTTAAAAATCTTTTAATTCTATTTTTTAAATTTGGATTTTTGACAAAATGCATGACAAGCACCAGTGTCATTTGTTACATGTGTTAGAGATGATTGGTTTTCTAAATATTGGAGTTTTTCTGTCTGAGCTTATTTTTATTATGGCCTCTAACCCATATGGTAAATTTCAGAATCATGATACAAAGTTTGGACCTAGGCATCAGCAAAAATGACATGAGCATCAATGTGTCATGGACACTCATCTATCAGAGGGGAGTCAGGCATGGTAAGTTTGGCACAGCATGCTGCCTTTCACACAATGGGGAGGCTTTAGAGCACTTAAGAATGAGTGCCAGCTGAAGCAGTGATCGCTGTGGGTGAGCGCAGGAAATTTTATGAGCAACACAGGCTTCTGCAGTGGGCCCTGTTAAAGGAAAAAGCAAGGAAGAAAATAATAGATAGGAAGTGAGCTGAAAGAGCTTTTGTAAGATGACAAGAACACCTGAGGACTGCAAGACATAACTAGAAGGGATTAGGGAGGACAATATTACACAGTGTTGAGACTACTTAAATAACAGGTGGAATAGAGCTTCAGAAAGATTAGTGAATTTGTAATTTTTATAATAACCCCAACCCATTCCCACTTCCTAGGTCCTGCAATATCTGGAGAAATATCTAAATAAATAAAACGTACAGTTACAGGTGTGTGTGTGTGTGTGTGTGTGTACGTATCAAGGTAAAATTTTCCTCTCTAAACGTTGTTTAGGATAAAAAGACAGAATAGCCTGTAATCCCAGAACTTTGGGAGGCCAAGGCAGGTTGATCATCTGAAGTCAGGAGTTCAAGACCAGCCTGGCCAATATGGTGAAATATCATCTCTACTAAAAATACAAAAATTAGTCATGGATGGTGGCACACACCTTTAATTCCAGCTACTTGGGAGGGTGAGGCAGGAGAATCACACAACCCGGGAAGTGGAGGTTGCAGTGAGCTGAGATCGCACCGCTGCACACTCCAGCCTGGGAGGAAACAGAGCGAGACTCTCTCTCAAAAAAAAAAAAAAAAGTACAGAATGGTATTTAGAGTATAGATATTTGTAATTCTAACCTATTTATTAGGTATATCATACACAGAGGACATACAAAATATTACAAAGCGTAAGTGTACAGGTTGTAAAATTTGTGTATGTTGAACATATTGATATAATCAGTGGGGGGCTGAAAAGGAGAGTATTGAAACCTGAGAATCTTCATTGTGCCTTGTTTTAGCTACACATTAGCACAACAAAGTTAATGACTCCCCTAATTTCTTACACCATAGATTAGTTTTGTCTATTTTTGAACTTTCTGTTAATAAAATCTTACTGTCAATGAATATGTCAACCTTTCTTATGTTTCTCAATATATGTTTATCAGATTCATTCATATTATTGCATGTGTAAGTTTTTTTTTTCATTTTGATATTCTTTTTTGTAGTTTTGTGGGTTTTTCTCTCCCTGATTTCTAAGATGTATTTCTCTTCTGTATGTGAATTACTTGTCAGATACATTTATTGAGATTTTTTCTTCCTGTCTTGACTATATATTTTACTCTATTAATAATGGTATTTGATGTACAAAAGAATTTAATTGTAATGTCATACAATTTTTAAACTTTTAATTGTTTCATTTCAGTAAGTTTTCGGGAAACAGGTAGTGTTTAGTTACACGAATAAGTTATACTTAGTGATGATTTCTGAGATTTTGGTGCACCCATAACCCAAGCAGTGTTCATTGTACTAAATGTGCAGTCTTTTATCCCTCACCACCCACTAACATGTCCCCCGAGTTCCCAAAGTCCAATGTATCATTCTTATGCCTTTGTGTGTCACAGCTTAGAGAACATACAATATTTGGTTTTCCATTCCTGAGTTGCCTCATTTAGAACAACAGTCTTCAATTTTACCAGGTTGTTGAGAATGGCATTATATTTTTTTTCCTTTTAGGCTGAGTACTAGTCAGTGGTATATATTATATACACTACATTTTCTTTACCCACTCATCAGTTGATGGGCAAGTGAACTGGTTCCATATTTTTGCAATTGCAAATTATACTGCTATAAACATGCATGTGGAAGTATATTTTTGGTAAATTAGTTATTTTCCTCTAGGTAGATACTTAATAGTGGGATTGCTGGATTAAATAGTAGTTCTACTTTTAGCTATTTAAGAAATCTCCACACCGTTTTCTGCAGTGGTTGTACTAGTTTTCATTCCCACCAACATCTATTATTTTTTGAGTTTTGGTTATGGCCATTCTTGCAGGAGTGAGGTGGTATTGCATTGCAGTTTTGATTTGCATTTCTCTGATAATTAGTGGTATTGAGCATTTTTTCATATGCTTGTTTTATGTATATCTTCTTTTGAAAATTTTTTATGAAAGTCCTTAGCCGACTTTTTGATTGGATTATTATGACTTTTTCTTGCTGATTAAATTCTTCATAGGTTATGGATATTAGTTCTTTGCTGGATATATAGATTGTGAAGATTTTCTCCCATTCTGTGGGTTGTCTGTTAACTCTGTTGATTATTTCTTTTGTTGTGCAGAAGTGCTTTAGTTTAATTAAGACTCATCTATTTATATTTATTTTTGTTGCACTTGCTTTTGGGTTCTTGATCATGAGGTCTTTGCCTAAGCCAATGTCTAGAAGGGTTTTCTGATGTTATCCTCTAGAATCTTTATGGGTTCAGGTCTTAAATTTAGGTCTTTGATCCATATTAAGTTGACTTTTGTATAAGGTGAGAGATGAGGATCCAGTTTTATTCTTCTACATGTGGCAAGCCAATTATCTCAGCACCATTTGTCGATTAGGGTGTCATTTCCCCACTTCATGTTTGTCTTTGCTTTTCCAAAGATCTGTTGGCTGTAAGTATTTATTTCTGCATTCTTTATTCTGTTTCATTGGTCTATGTGCCTATTTTTATACCAATATTGTGCTGTTTTGGTGGCTGTGGCCTCATAGCATACTTAGAAGACTGATAAAGATGCCTTCAGATTTGTTATTTTTGCATAATCTTTCTGTGGCTATGTGGGCTCTCTTACAGATCTGTATGAATTTCAGGATTGTTTTTTTCTAGTTACGTAAAGAATGATGATGATATTTTGATGGGATAACATTTAATTTGTAGATTGCTTTTGGCAGTATAGTCATTTCCACAATATTGTTTCTATTGATCCATGAGCATGGGCTATGTTTCTATTTGTTTGTGTCATCTATGATTTCTTTCAGCAGTATTTTGTAGTTTTATTTATAGAGGTCTTCCACCTACTTGGATAGGTATATTCCTGAGTATTTTATTTATTTTGCAGCTATCATGAAAGACCTCCACAAGGAAAACTAAAAAAAGTTTGAGTTCTTGACTTGATTCTCAGCTTGGTCACTGTTGGTGTATAGCAGAGCTAGTTATCTGTGTACATTAATTTTGTATCCTGAAACATTGCTGAATTCATTTACCAATTCTAGAAGCTTTTTGGATGAGTCTTTAGGGTTGTTTAGGTATATGATCACATTGTCAGCAAACAGCAACAGTTTGACCTCCTCTTTACCAATTTGGGTGCCCTTTATTTCTTTCTCTTGTCTGATTGGTTTGGCTAGCCCTATGTTGAATAGAAGTGGTGAAAATGGGAATCTTTGTCTTGTTTCAGTTCTCAGGAGGGTTGCTATCAACCTTTCCCCATTCAGTATAATGTTGTCTGTGGGTTTGTCCTAGATGGCTTTTCTCACCTTAAGGTATGTCCCTTCTATGCTGATTTTGCTTAGGGTTAAACCATAAAGCATTGCTGGATTTTGTCAAAACACTTTTTCTGTGTCTATTGAGATGTCTTTTTAATTCTGTTTATGTGGTGTATCACATTCATTGATTTACTTATGTTAAACCATCCCTGAATCCCTGGTAAGAAACCCTCTTGATCATCATGGATTATCATTTGATATGCTTTTAAATTAGGTTTGCTAGTATTTTGTTGAGGATTTTTGTATCTGCGTTCATCAGGGTTACTGGTCTGTAGTTTCCTTTTTTCTTATGTCCTTCCCTGGTTTTTGTTTTAGGGTAATACTGTCTTCATGGAATGATTTAGAGGGGATTCCTTCTTTCTCTTTCTTTGGGAATAGTATCAGTAGGATTTGTACTAATTATTATTTGAATGTTTGATAGAATTCAGGTGTAAATCTATCTGGTCCTAGACTTTTTTTCTGTTGGCAACTTTTTAATTATTATTTCAATCTTGCTGCTTGTTATTGGTATTTTCAGAGATTCTATATCTTCCTGGTTTAATCTAAAAGGGTTGTATATTTCCAGGAACTTATCCATCTCCTCCAGGTTTTCTAGTTTATGCACATAAAGGTGTTCACAGTAGCCTTGAATAATCTTATATTTCTGTGGTATCTGTTATAATATCTCCCATTTAGTTTCTAATTGATCTTCTATGAATCTTCTCTCTTCTTTTCTTGGTTAATCTCACCAATGTTCTATCCACTGTATCTTTTCAAATATCCAGTTTTTTGTTTCATTTATCTTTTGTATTTTGTTTAAATTTTATTTAGTTCTGCTCTGATCTTTATTTCTTTTCTTATTCTGGGTTCCAGTTTAGATTGTTCTTCTTTCTCCAATTCTGTGTGGTGTGACCTTAGATAGTCTATTTGTACTCTTTCAGAGTTTTTGATATAGCCATTTATTGCTATGAACTTTTCTCTTAGAACTGATTTGCTGTATTTCAGAGGTTTTGATAGGTTGTGTCACTACTATCATTCAATTCAAATAATTTTTAAATTTCCATCTTGATTTCATTGTTGACCCAATCATCATTCAAGAGCAGCTTATTTCATTTCCATGTATTTGCATGGTTTTGAGGGTTCTTCTTGGAGTTGATTTCTAATTTTATTTTACTGTGGTCTGAGAGAGTACCTGAGATAATTTCAATTTTCTTAAATTTACTGAGACTTGTTTTGTGGTCTATATGGTTGATCTTGAAGAATGTTCCATGTGCTGATGAATAGAATGTATATTCTGCAGTTGTTGGGTAAAATGTTCTGTAAATATATGTTAAGTCCATTTGTATTAGGGGATAGTTTAAGTCCATTGTTTCTTTGTTGACTTTCTGTCTTTATGAACTGTCTAGCTTTGTCAGTGGAGTATTATAGTCCTGCACTATTATTGTGCTGCTGTCTATCTCATTTCTTACGTCTAGTAGTAATTTTTTAATAAGTTTGGGAACTTTAATGTTAGATTCATATGTATTAAGAATTGTGATATTTTCCTGTTGGACTAGTCCCTTTATCATTATATAATATCCCTCTTTGTCTTTTTTAACTGCTGTTGCTTTAAAGTTTCTTTTGTATAATATAAGAATAGCTACTCCTGGTTGCTTTTGATGTTCAATTGCATAAAATATCTTTTTCCACCCCTTTACCTTTAGTTTATGTGAGTCCTTATGTATTAGGTGAGTTTCCAGAAGACAGCAGAAACTAGGTTGGTAAATTCTTATTTATTCTGACGTTCTATATCTTTTAAATTGAGTATTTAGGCCATTTACATTCAGAGTTAGTATTGAGGTATGAAGTACTATTCTATTCATCATGCTATTTGTTGCCTAAATATCTTTATTTTTTTTTCATTGTAGTATTGTTATATAAGTCCTGTGAGATTTACACATCAAAGAAGTTCTAATTTGGTATATTTCAAGAACTTGTTTCAAGATTTAGAGGTCTTTTTAGCAGTTCTTGTAGTACTGGCTTTGTAGTGGTAAATTATCTCAGCATTTGTTGGCCTGGAAAAGACTTTATCTTTCCATCATTTATGAAGCTTAATTTTGCTGGATACAAAATTCTTGGCTGATAATTGTTTTGTTTAAGGAGGCTAAATATAGTACCCCCAACCTTTCTAGCTTATAGGGTTTCTGCTGAGAAATCTGCTGTTAATCTGATACGTTTTCCTTTATAGTTTACCTGATAACTTTTATCTCACAGTTCTTAAGATTCTTTCCTTCATCTTGACTTTAGATAACCTAATGACTATGTGTCTAGGTGATGACCTTTTTGTGATTAATTTCCCAGGTGTTCTTTTGAGCTTCTTGTATGTGAATGTCTAGATCTCTAGCAAAGCCGGTGAAGTTTTCCTCTATTATTCCCTCAAATATGTCTTCCAAACTTATATATTTTTCTTCTTCCTTGAGAACACCAATTATTTTTGGGTTTGGATATTTAACATAGTGTCAAGCTTCTTGGAGGCTTTGTTAATTTTTATAAATTCTTTTTTCTTAGTCTTTGATGGTTGGGTTAATTTGAAAGCCTTGTCTTCAAGCTCTGAAGTTCTTTTTTTTTTCTTATTCAATTGTATTGCTAAGACTTTCCAGTGCATTCTGCATTTCTCTAAGTGTGTCCTTGATTTCCTGCAGTTGTGACTGTTTTTTAATTTATGCTGTCTATTTCACTGAAGAATTTTTTTAATGTCCTGTATCATGTTTTTGATTTCTTTAAGTTAGACTTTATCTTTCAATAGTCCCAGATTGGGAGGCTGAGGCAGGAGAATCATTTGAATTCAGACAGAGGAGGTTGCAGTAAGCAGATATAGCACCATTGCACTCCAGCCTGGGCAACAGATTGAGACTCAGTCTCAAAAACACAAAACAAAACAAAAACACAAACAAACAGCAGGAAAAAAATACTTGTTTTGTCATATTACCAGAAGATTTTTACTGGTTCCTTCTCATTTTGGCACACTATGTCAGAAAGAAGATCTGGGATTCAAGGGCTGCTGTTCAGATTCTTTTGTCCCACAGGATTCTCCCTTGATATGGTGTTCTTCTTGCTCCAGGAACAGGGCTTTCTGAGAACCTAACTGTAGTGATTGTTTTTGCTCTTCTAAGTCTAGCCTCCCAGCAGAGCTACCAAGCTCTGGGTTGATACTGGGGAGTGTCTGCAAAGAGTCCTGTAATGTAATCCACCTTCAGATCTTTTTGGTTTGAATACCAGCACCTGCTCCAGTGAAGGTAGCACAGGAGTGAAATGGACTCTGTGAGGGTCTTTGGTTTTGTTTGTGTTTAATGTGCTGGTTTTGTGTTGGATGCCCTCCAGCAAAGAGGTAGCACTTACAAAAGTGAATCAGCTGTGGCCCTAGAAGGAGGATGCAAACTTGCCCTAAGGACACCTGTTTAATTATTGAGAGTCTTTGGCAGTGGACATGGCCATAGAGCCATAGAGCCATAGAGACTATCATCTTTGTTTTTGGCTACCAAGGCAGGTAGAAAAAGACTATCAGGTAGGGGCAGGAATAAGTGTGTCTGAGCTCAGCCTCTCCTTGCATGGGGCTTGCTATAGCTGCTGTGGAGGATGGGGGTGTGATTCCCAGTCCAATGGAGTTATATTTCCAGGAGGATTATGGCTGCCTCTACTGAGTCATACAGGTCACTAGGCAAGTGGGGGAAAGCCAGCAGTCACAGGCCTGACCCTGCTCCCATGCAGCCTGCAGTCCTAAAGGCTGATCTCACTCCCACCATTCCCTCACAACAGTACCAATTCCATTTCCAGGGAGCCAGTGACCAGGACTGAGAACTTGCCCCAGACCACGAGCCTCCCCACTGAGAAAGCAAGTGGACTCAAAGGTTTTTGATGCCTCAGGGAGCCTCCAGCAGTGATCTGGTTCCTTCAAAGGGGCTGTGTATTTTCTCAGCTTTCCTGGTGTGTTCCTACAATAGTTCTTGGAGCAAAAGTTCAGGAAGTGAGTTTCCCTACACCGTTCATCTGAGTGAGAGCTGCAAACTAGTCACACTTTCTGTCCACCGTCTTAATCCTAGTTGCCATTCAATTCTTTAGAAATGTCCTTTGTCTAAGTATTTGTGTGTCTGTTGTGTGTATTTGCACATTTATTTTAAGAATTTGTTCCTATAAATTACTTGAAAAGATATGGTTTATCATTCATAATTAGATATGCAATCTTTCTGGAAATTTTTTATTGTTAATGGTTGGATGTAGGGGACAAGAGTCATAATTTTCCAAATGGGTAAACAATTAAACAGTGATAATCTTTTGTTGAAAAGACCGTTCTTTTTTCACTGCAATGCATTGTCACTTTTTCTTAAATAATATGTACATATGTGGTCTGTTCATGAACTCTATTCTAGTCTTTTGAATATAATATTCAAGAGACCAGAAGAGAGTTCTATAGAAGGATAGAAGATGTATACATATATATCTTCCCCAATACTGAAATACCATAATTGCTTCATTTATAGTAATCTTTGAGATCTGTTAGCATAATTTTCAATTAGTTTGTTCTTTTTCAAAATTATTGTGGTTATTCTTAGTTTATATTCCATATAAACTTGAGAATTAGCTTGTCAATGTCTCAAAAATCCGCCTGAACTTTTGATGGCTATTTCAATGATCATTTTATGGATAACTATCATTTTTAAAAGGTTAATTCTTACAACTATTTTAAGGACTATTTTCTTCCTATATGTTTTTATTTTCTCTCAATGTTTTACAGTTTTTACTATAGAGGATCAGAACACATTTTAACTTATAACAAATTTTAACTTATAACACATTTTAACAATAACTTAGAGCTGTCTCTAAGTTATTGTTATTGACACATAATTGTACATATTTATGGAGTACAATGTGAGGTTTTATACCTGTATACCTTGTGTTTTAATCAAATGAGAGTAATTAGCATATTAATCACCTTAAATGTGTATAATTTCTTTGTGATAAGAACATTGAAAGCTTCTCTTCTAGCTATTTTGAAATGTATCATATATTATTGTTAATGGTAATTTTCCTCGTGTGAAGTAGATCTAATGTAGTTTTGACTATTTCTATTTTTATTGTTTCAAGTTTTGCTTAATATATCTGATGCCACGTTATTGTGTGTGCTATGCAGTAAATTGTGTTGTCTTCACAATTTATATATTGAAGCTGTAACCCCAATGCATATTTACTGTGAGATAGGGCTTTTTTGAGTTAATTAAGGATAAATAAATTCATAAGGGTAGCCTCTAATCCAATAGGATTGGTGAATTTATAAGAAGAAAAAACTACATTTCTCTTTCTGCATATGTATGTACCAGGGAAAGCTCATCTGAGGACACAGTGAGAAGATGGCCATCCACAAGCCAAGAAGGGAGCCCTTACCAAGAATCTAATCACTTGGCACCTTAATCTTGGATTTCTAGCCTTCAAAAACTGTGAAAAATAAATTTCTGTTTAAGTCACAGAGTTTGATATTTTGTGATGGCAGTCCAAGCTGACCAATACAGTGTGCAAGCACATTTTAAGTGGTTATACTTAACATAATTTCATTATCAAATGTCCATTTTTTTCCCTAATATCACTTAGTTCATTAAAGTCTGATTTTTTACATAGTGATGAAGGAATGTAATACAAAACACCTTGCTTTGGTCAGTATTTTAATGGAATTGTTTTTAATTCTTTATTATTTTATCTTTCTGTGTCTACATATATTTAAGTGATATCTCCGGTTAAATATATATATATATATATATATATATATATATATATATATTATACATAAATGTCTACTGTTAAAACAGCTAGTGTGAAAATGTTAGTCTTTCATTTGAGTATTTAGATGGTTTACACTTAATACCATTATCAATATAAACATAATATATAGATAGATTTATACCTTACTTGATTTTGTGTTGCTGTAAGAGAATACTCTGAGACAGGAAATGTATACAGAAAAGATGTTCTGTAGTTAGGGAAGTTCAAGGGCATGGCTTGGATTCTCACGAGGGCTTTTATGCTGCCTCATAACATGACAGAAGGTCAAAGGGGAAGTGGACACAAGGAAAAATAAAAAACCCAAAGGATATCCTGGCTTTATATCAATTCACTCTCATGGGAATTAATTCATTGTCACAGAAACTGATTCAGTTTCACCAGAGCCAGAACTTTCTCACTACAATGAAGAGGTCACCAAGCCGTTTATGAGAGATTTGCTCCAGTGACTCAAAACACCTCCCACTAGCTCCCACCACCCAACAGTGCCACACTGGGGATCAAATTTCAACATGAGTTTTGGTGGGGGAAAACCATACATATCTGCAATTTTACTATTTGTTCTGTCATTTACTCCACTTATTGTCTTCTTCTGAATTATTCTTCTTTTATTATATGATCAGCTTATTCTATGTATACTATTTTACTAAGTGATTGCAACAGAAAATTAAATATAGTTGAGTCTTGAAATATTTTCGTCTAACATAAATTGTTCTAACAATTCCTCAACTTTAATACCTTCCCATTGTTTATATTTTTATGCATTTTAATCTTCAAATATTTACCTTATAATTATTATTTCCTGCAGCTAATATCTAATACATTGATCTACATATTTTGTCTTTTCAGTTATACTGTTTTTTTCCTGTGTCTTGTGCTTTTGTCGAGAATAATTATTTTTATGCCTCAACAACACACTTTAGTATTTCTTTAAGTGTTTTTCAGTTTTTGCTTGTCAGAAATAATTTTTATTTGGTCTCCATTAGAATAATATTTTTGCTGGATATGGAATTCTTAGAACTTTGTTTTCTCTACATTTGATAATGATTTTCATTGTTGTCTGGTTTCCCATCATTTCTGAGAACAGTCAGCTGTCAATGACGCTGCTGCTCCTTCTATGGTCAGGTGTCATTTTTTTGTAGCTGCTATTAAAATTTTCTTTTTGTTTTTGGCTTTCTTTTCCTTAAAAAATGATGTTCCTAAATGTAGATTTATTTGTATTCAGCCTGCTCTGAGTATACAAATTATCTTGCAAATGTGGCTTGGTATCAGTATTTGCTTTTGGAAAACTCTTGGTCAATAGTTTTTCAAATGTTGCTTTTGCTCCATTCTCTTCTGTCTTATAGGGCTCCAAGTAAAAATAAGTTAGGCCTTTCCACATTGTTTTATATATCAGTAACTGTCATTTCTCTAAAATGTACTCTTGTTTTACTAAATGCTTCAACATAAATAATTTCTATTAATCTGCCTTTCAGTGTTTTTCAATATACCGATTCTTAATTTTTTTTCTGCTGTGTCTTTTCTGATTAAAGTCAATTGTTTACATGGGATTTTCAGACTATGTACTTTTTCCCTATTCCTTGAAGATATTACTTATATGCAGTTTACAGTTTTTTAAATTATAACTGCAATGTCATGTTATCAGCAAAGCTGTTTATATCTGACTTTTCTTTTGAATTTCAGTCTTTGGTCTCCTTGCATAACTTACACATATTATATCTATGTAATATATATAACATATTATATCTAATATATACAAAATAAAGTATATATAATATATGTATTTAATATAATATATATATTTTGAGATGGAGTCTCGCTGTCATCCGGGCTGGAGTGCAGTGGCATGATCTTGGCTCACTGCAACCTCTGCCTCCCAGGTTCAGGCAATTCTCCTGCCTCAGCTTCTCAAGTAGCTGGGACTACAGGCATATACCACCAAGCCTAGCTAATTTTTTGTATTTTTAGTAGAGACAGGGTTTCACCATGTTAGCCAGATGGTCTCCATCTCCTGACCTCGTGATCCACCTGCCTCAGCCTCCCAAAGTGCTGAGATTACAGGCGTGAGCCACCACACCCAACCCATCACTTATATTTTTAAAATAAATTATGATAATTATATCTGAAAAAAATACAGAATTTTCTGACTATATTTTTACCCAGAGATATTCAGCCTATTATCTGCTCAAGCAGGTAGAGACGGATTATCTTTTAAATGTAGACTAAGATGGCTCCAATATTATTTGAAAATTGCAAAGCTACAGAGAATTTGCTTCTCCTCCTGCAGCACAGCCGTCTACGTATTCTGAAAGTCTAGGATAATCACCAGTAGGCTCTCTCCCACTGACAGTTCTAAAAAACTATTTTTTTCTCCTCAGAATAAGCTTTTTATCTCGTATCTCTGTTGATTTTTTTGCCTCTTGGTAGAGGCTCTTGGCCTGGGCTCTTTTTCAAATCCTAAACTGTTTCCCTTTGACAGAATTTACAGATATCTTGAGAGAGGAAGTATCTGCACAATGTCAGTCAGCTCATGTTCTCAAGTTGTTTCTCCCTTTTCTTGGCTCTTTGTGTCCATTCAATGTTCATTGTCTTAGCTTCTTTCTAATACTTCAACCAGATATTCCCTTTTTTGTAAGATTTTCATCTTTTTAAGTTGTCTCTGTGGTAGTATTGTTGTTCTACATTCATTATTATCTTCATCAGTTTATTTTATTTTTAATCTTTGTTTTCAGAAAGAAAATTCAGATGATATGACTTTACCACTTACAAAAAGTGGTATACAATTATTATAATTACTATTATAAAATAATACTTCTTACCATACGTCTATTAAAAATAAAAATGACATTTAACAATCCAGTATATTGTTACTAAGCTGTACAGTAACACATTAGAGAAGTTTTCAAGCTGCAATAATTCTTTCTTTTATCTTTTTTTTTTTTTTTTTACAATTTCAATTGGTTATTGGAGATCAGTAGATTCTTATCCTCATTTAAGAATTAAAATACGTGGAAGCAAAAAGAGTCTGTACAATCAAGACAATCCTAAGCAAAAAGAACAGAGCTGGAGGTATTACACGACCTGACTTCAAACTATAATAGAAGTCTACAGTAGCCAAAACAACGTGGTACTTGTAACAAAACGGATATATAGATCAATGGAACTGAAGAGAGGCCACAGAAATAACACCACACATCTACAACCATCTGATCTTTGACAAACCTGATCAAAAAAAAAGCAATGTGGAAATAATTCCCTATTTAGTAAATGGTGGTGGGAAAACTGGCTAATCATATGCAGAAAACTGAAACTGAACCCCTTCCTCACCCCTTATACAAAAATTAACTCAAGATGGATTAAAGACTTAAATGTAAAACCTAAAACCATAAAAATCCTAGAAGAAAACCTAGGTAATATCATTCAGGACATAGGCATGGGCAAAGACTTCATGACTAAAACACCAAAGGCAATGGCAACCAAAGCCAAAATTGACAAATGGGATCTAATTAAACTAAAGAGCTTCTGAACAGCCAAAGAAACTATCATTAGAGTGAACAGGCAACCTAAAGAATGGGAGAAAATGTTTGCAATCTATCCATGTGACAAAGGGCTAATATTCAGAATCTACAAAAAACTTAAACAAATTTACAAGAAAGAAAACAAACAACCTTATCAAAAAGTGGGCAAAGGATATGAACAGATACTTTTCAAAAGAAGACAGTTATGTAGCCAACAAAAATGTGAAAAAAAGCTTATCATCATTGGTCATTAGAGAAATGCAAATCAAAACCACAATGAGACACCATCTCATGCCAGTTAGACCAGCAATCATTAAAAAATCAGGAAACAACAGATGCTGGAGAGGATGTGGAGAAATAGAAACACTTTTACACTGTTGGTGGGATTGTAAATTAGTTCAACCATTGTGGAAGACAGTGTGGCGATGCCTCAAGGATCTAGAACCAGAAATACCATTTGGCCCAGCAATCCCATTACTGGGTATATACCCAAAGGATTATAAAATCTAATATAAATTATAATATAAAGGCATATGCCCATGTATGTTTACTGCAGTACTATTCAGAATAGCAAAGACTTAGAACCAACCCAAATGCCCATCAATGATAGACTGGATAAAGAAAATGTGGCACATATACACTATGGAACACTATGCAGCCATAAAAAGGGATGAGTTCATGTCTTTTGCAGGAACGTGGATGAAGCTGGAAACCATCATTTTCAGCAAACACACTCAGGAACAGAAAACCAAACACTGCATGTTCTCACTCATAAGTGGGAGCTGAACAATGAGAATACATGGACACAGGGAGGGGAACATCACACACCGGGACATGTCAGGCGGTAGGGAGCTGAGGAAGGGTAGCATTAAGGGAAATACTTAATATAGATGACAAGTTGATGGGTGCAGCTAATTACCATGGCACATGTTTAAAGTGTATACCTATGTAACAAACCTGCATGTTCTGCATATGTATGCCAGAACTTAAAGTATAATTTTAAAAAAAGAATTAAAATACTAGGCAAAACCTCAAATTAACAGTGAACATTATTTCTAATCACAAGAATTCATCTAAAAGCCTATATATGTCTTACGCCTGCCCACTCACACGCAGTAAGACACCCTTCCAGTAACAAGAGATGTTTTTTCTCCTAATTTATGCATTTATTATTAAATTGACAAATACAAATTGTATATGAAGTTATATACCACATAATATTTAAGTCAATGGTAGACCACATATATGACAGTTGTCATAGAAGATTATTACGAAGTGAAAAAATTTAAATCACTCACTGATGTTGGAACTCTTGTAACGTCACAGCTCAACACGTCACTCACATGTTTGTGATGATGTTGGTGTAAACAAACCTACTGCACTGCCAGTTTTACAAAGGTAGAGCACATGTAATTATGTACAGTATAATACTTGACAATAAATGACTGTTACTGATTTATGTATTAACCATGCTATTTTTTATTATTATTTTAGAACGTAGCCCTTCTACTCATTAAAAAAAAATGTTAACTGTAAAATAACCTCAGGTAGATCCTTCAGGAGATACTTCAGAAGACTACTTTGTAATTATAGGAGATGAGTGCCCCTGCACACCTTCCATTGAGACAAGGATATGAAGGTGAAAGACCAAAACACTGATGATCCTGACCCTGTGTAGGCCTAGGCCAATGTGTGTGCTCATGTCTGAGATTTTAACCAAAAAAAAAAATTAAAATTAAAAAGTATAAACAAAAAATTAGAAACAGAAATAAGTTTATAGAATAAAGATACATAGAAAAAATATCTTAGTACAACAGAGAAATATGTTTGTGTTTTAAGTGTGATTGCAAAAGAGTAAAGAGTTAAACAATTTAAAAGCTTGTAAAGTAAAAACACTATAGTAAGCTAAGGCTAATTGATTATTGAAAAAAATTCTAAATAAACTTAGTGTAGCCTAAGCAAACAGTTTATAAAGTCTACAGTAGGTTATAGTAATTTCCTATAGTAATATAAAGTAGGCCTTCACACTCATTCCTTTACTCACCCAGGGCAACTTCCCGTCCTGCAAGCTCCATTCTCGGAAAGTGCCCAGTATTATTATACCATTTTTTCTGTCTCTTATACCATATTTTTACAGTACCTTTTCTATGTTTTGATGTATTTACATATGTAAATACCTACAAGTGTGTTACAACTGCTTATAGTAACATGCTGTACAGGCTTGTAGCCTAGGAGCAACATCCTATAGCCTAGGAGTGTATCCTATAGTCTAGGTGTATAGTAGACTATACCACTTAGGTTTATGTAAGTATACTCTGTGATGACTGTACAGTAACTAAATTGTGTAATAATGCATTTCTCAGAGAGCATCCCTGTTGTTAATAAACACAAAACTGTTTTTATCATGTATGTGACGATGTTAAATAGTTATATACATTGCAGAATGGCTATATTGAGCTAAATAACATATACCTTGCTTCACATATTTAATATTTTTTGTGTGTGGTGAGGAAATTTAAAAATCTAATCGCTTCAAGATTTAAAAAAACTATATCATTATTTTCATTTACTGTTGAAAATTTGAATTTGAAACAAAAATATTCAATGTGGATGTTTATGTATGGTGATTACATTTAATTCCCATGCATTATTTTAATGCCAACTTAATTTCTTTTTTGTATCCAGCTCCTAGATACCATAATTCATTGGCTATTTATAAAGAGCCTACTATGTGTATAGCATCTATGCAAATTACAATATATTTATAAACAAGAGAGCTTTTCTTTTGTTCATATGCTATATTAATAAAAAATTTAGCCATATGAAGATGTAAGGGTTACAAGTCTAAGTTTTATTTGAAGTAATAGAATTCAAATGGCTGATTTTAAACATTATCACCACTTTGGATGATGGATTCTAAGAAATACAATGTTTGCAGTTTGCTATTCAAATAATGTCATACAATATTTTAACTTTTACATTGTTGATATTCTAACCATCAAATTTTGTTTCATTTTTGTATAGACTCTAGAAGTCATTAAAATATTCTTCTTTAAGAAAGTTATAATGATCATGTTTAAATTAAATATGGTCAAATTATTACACATATAATAATATATACTTAATAAGTTATATGCATATGTTTATGTAAATATGTAAATAATAAATGTATACAGTGATGCAACAATATAACAATGGTTTATAAATAATAACTATACCTTATTCATTTTTTATCCCATTATCTATATATTATTTGATATATATGCTATTAAATTTTTACTAAATGAATACATTAATTGTATATATTTATTGGGATTATACACATCAAATTTAGATTGTTCATTTCTTTTTTTAAGGTATACATTTTACATAAATATCATAATAAGGAATGTCTAAAAAGAACTACTTTACTATAGAAATTTCAGAGCAAATATTGTTATGCCTCACATAATGTGACCTTTGCCTATAAGATTCTACTGCTAGGTGTTCAGAAAAATCACATTAGCTAAAATAGAGGAACTAGATTACCTAAAAAGTATAAAAAGAATTTTCTCAGAATGAAGTGCTTCAAGTTTATTTCAAAATGAATTAAGAAAAGAAGCAAAATGAAAGAAAGTAAAATATGTCAATAGGTCAGTAAGAAGCCTTTTTCTATTCGAAAAATTACAAATTATTTGTACTATGAAGTTCTTATAAATGATGATGAGATGCTAAAAGAGCATAGAACTCTGGTAATAAAGGATCAACATATGTTTATTACAAGCTTTCTTTCATTAGCCACTCTACTACAGGCTGGAGATTGAACAGGGAACAAGTACATTAACTGGGTCAAAGATAAAGTCAAGAAGCTGTCAATAAATATCAAATCAATAAACAAACATTAAATAGATTAAAAAATTTAAGAAAAAAGGTAAATTATATGTGATTAGATAGCAAAGTGAGGTGTATCAGTTCTGGGGAAAATAATTTTCTACCTATAAATGTATATTCAATTGAATTATCAAAAAATATGGGTACCATATAAAATTACTTTTATATTTACAAGATTCAAATTTCATTTTTCATAAAATATTCTTAAGATCTTCTTAGAAAATATACCTTAATAAAACAAGTGATTAAACTAAGAAATAGAAAGTTTCTGAATTCAAGTCTAATCCTGAACCAGTGAAGGGAAGATCACATAATATCTAATCTAGAAAAAAAACAGGAAACTTCATAAAAAACAAATAGAAAAAGGATGGCACCAAAAATGGGAAAAAAATAAGCTATAATGTGCATGATATGGAGCAATTTTGAAATGGAGACAAACGCCTTTATTTGGCATAGTAGTAAGGTCTGGATGTCTATAGAAGGAAATGTTATCATGGTGTATGAAATGAGTTAGCCAAACTGCAAAGTCAGAGGGAATAGTTTGCAGGACATTGCCCTTTCACTAGGCACTATCCACAACTTTAGGGTATCCAGAATACCTTCACTTCACCCTGACTAAAATCCGGGGGATCCACATGGCTACCTCCAGTTTCAATAATTCACTAGGATGATTCTCAGAGGTCAGGAATGTTCTATACTTACTCCTAGAGTTGTTAGAATACTGAAGGGATATAAATTAAAATCAGCAAAGGCAGCCACCCATAGGGTAGGGCCTTGGAGGTCCAACTGTGGAATTTCTGATCAGTCTCTTCCTGTGAAGACAAAGACAGCATTACCCCTTCTGGGCTATTATTTATGATAATATGCATATAGTATTGACAAACAAGGAAGCTCACCCAATCCTTTGGTGTTCAGAGTTTTTATAAGGCTTAAATACACACTGCCTATGTGGTTGACCTTTAGTCTCTAGCCCTTCCTGGAATTTAGGCTAATGACATAAGTCTCTAGGTTCTTAGGAGGTTCTTAGGAACTGATATGGTATATTCCAAAGCCTCCAGTACAAACCATATTGTTGGACTATCCAGTGAACAAAGTCTCTAGGCAAATAAAGACATTCCTATATCAGGCATGACCCCCCGCCAGGGTCCTAGAGATCACAGTTACTAAAAGTGAAGCAGTTGAAGGTGAAAGCCAGTCCTTTCTTTGAGTAAAGTTAATTTTTCACTACATAGTATGTCACTTTACTTCTTACTGCCAATACTTACAGAATCACAATAATTAAGTAATTTTTATTGGCTTTTAACTTACAAACAACAACTACAAAAGCAAAACCAATAAAATAGTCAAAAAATAGTGTCTAACATTTTGGAAGAAGAAACAGAAGTTCTAGTATGTTGTTTGAAAATGTAGATGTGACTAATGGGTGGAGTGAATAGATCATGTTTTCATAAGAAGTTTCTAAAAATCAAGTTTAATTAATTGTAAGAGTTAATTGAAAGAACTAACAAAAGTGATTTTTGTCATTAGAAATTAGATTTGGGAATCTTTTATTAAAGCTTATCTGTACTATCAATTGCTTTTAAAATTATATATATATTCATTATATAAATAAATTGTAAACGTTTAGTGAGTATTTTAAAAAATAGTACATAGGGATAAAGTGTTTGACATAAGGTAGCACAATATAGAGTAAAATACAAGAACTATATTTAAAGACCTTGACATCACCCTTACAGCTGGTCAAATTGACTCCTTTATGGCCTTTCTGGTCATATTTTTGGCTTATTACAGGCAAGTCAATATTTTGCCATGCAATTTATTCTTGAGATAGCCCAGAAGAACTATTCTTGCACAAAGATATAAGAGGGAAGTTTTTTAAAAATGGAAAGATAGTTGCAGTGGTTTGGCATTATGATTACTCAGATTTAATCCCAATTTAAGGAAATTAATGGAAAATATTCTTGAAAAATTAGAATTTCGTAACTATAATAAAAATAAGAAAAGCTACAACAAAAATTAAGTAGAAGAAAATTTAAGTTCCTTGCTTAGGCAGATTTAGCCAAACCACTGAAGATATGATGGTTGCTAAATTGACAAGTGTGACAAAATAAATGTTGGAAAATATTTCAGACATGTTGGTATCAGTATTACTCATTTTGAAGAATAGATTAAGAGTTGAAATATTATATTATGTAATTTCTGTCACCCATGTAATAAATACATGAAGTCTAGAAATCAGAACTAAAATGTAAAATGTCACATTGGATAGCACCACTAAAAACACATATTTACCTGTGGGTGGACTAATTAGATCCTGAGTACCTAAAGGTTATATCTCCAAAAGCCTGTATTATATAGAACATTTCATCCTCTGAGTTAAAGCAGAATAGCCATTTTCTCTTAAAGAGGACACTGTAAAACTTGTAAAAACTTATTTCTAGATTTACCTTTGAATTGTGTCAGCCTAATCAAACATTCTTTGCAGAGTTTCACTTTTCAAGTTGAAAACAACCACATCCTTGAGGTTTTGTTCAAAACAGAGGCATAAATCTCTAAAGGTTGTGAGTGCATTTGCAGTTATTATCCCTAGGCCCTAAACACAAATGTGCTAAGTCCTAAAGACAGCTTGAGTGCTTCCTTAAAAAATGTGAGGTTTTTTTAAATTGATTTTTCAGAACCTAGGAAGCAACACAGAAAGTTGGAGAAACAACTCCTTAGATAAAGAAAGGCGATATACTCATAAACAGACAAGATCTTTTTGCTAAATAGAATTCCTGAATTTGCTATCCTATGCTACTAAACCCTGAGTGAAAAAATGTCTTGGTGTTATCTCATATTACTTTAAAGATACTAAGATTAAATTTTTTGAAAAGTAATTATTTTATGTTGTAACAACACTTCCAGGTCTAGCAAAGAAAAAATTAGTGTGATACATATTGGTTACACACCTCCTCTTGCTTTTTCACAGATAACCATATTCTATACTACTACTTGGATTACAATGACCCTCTACTCAACCTGATTTGTTTGAAATTTCCAGCTATGATCTTTTTTCTTTTTTTTCTTTTTTTGAGACCGAGTCTCGCTTTGTTGCCCTGGCTGGAGTACAATGGCGCAATCTTGGCTGACTACAACCTCTGCCTCCCGGGTTCAAGTGATTCTCCTGGCTCAGCCTCCCGAGTAGCTGGCACACCGAGGCAGGTGGATCACCTGAAGTCAGAAGTTAGAGACCAGCCAGGCCAACTTGGTGAAATCCCGGTGCTATGATCTTTTATCTTCCTAATTCAAATGCTCCATTTTCTACCACTCTGTCCCTGTCTCTATCTGTCTCTGTCCTCTCTCTCCCCGCCGCCCCTCTCTCTGATGTAGAAAGAGAAAGAAAGGGACCAGGAGAAGAGGGAGAATTAAGAAGTCAGAGAAAATGAACTGATGCCACTGAGTCATGGGTTTGAATGCTTGTTGAGCAACCAAACTGCCATATGACTTTGGCAAATTATTAATTTATTCATCAAATAGTTCAATACTCATGGGCTCCTGTCCAGGTGTCAGTCACTGTATTAGAAGATAAGGATATTAAAAAAAAGAAACCTGTCAATCAGTTTCTGGTGCCTAAGGTTTACGATATACTTTTAGCATATCTATATTCTGAGCAAATCTCTTCATCTTGAAAAAGATGTTTGTTATACTTAAATATGTTACAATGCATCCTTTAACTTTTTAGTCATTAGATACGATCCTTGTTCTTTGATAAGAATTTTATCGACTTTATGCCAATAAAACTTTATAATAAACATTTTATTGAGTAGTTCAATAAAATGTTTATTATTATTCCCATTATACAAGATAATAAAATTGAGCTTCCAAAGGCTTAATAAACTCACTACAATAAAACACTGCATTACAAGCTGAAATCATCTTTTGTCTTGTGATTCCCAAGTCATTCTGATGTTTGCAAGTTTCATCTCTGGTGCTAGAGTTCCTTTGCTCAACTTTTTACTGTGAATTTCTGTGCTTGTCACCCACTCTCCTTTCCTAATGTTTGAAACATCCTCAATTTTCACTGTTCTCTCTTCCAATTTAAACTTGCTTTCTAGAATAATTTAATGTTGGATATTTAGAAACAAAAAAAGACTTAGGAGTTGAAATATATTGAGTTAATATCATTATTAGTTATATTTTTTCAATGCAAAACAGACCTAGAATCGTTGGCTATGTTGACAATTCATCAACTATATTAAGAATATTAGCATTTGCTTCTATATCTTAAATTATGAAATACAAATTTTGTATATCATTAAACAATACCAGCATTCAGTGAGCATTCAACAAATATTTTGGGTGATGAAGCTTCCTAGCATCCTCAAAAAATGAGTATAAAATTGCCAATATAGGCATATATCTAAGTAAAATAAACAAAACTCTTATTTATTACATTGTTTATACTAAATGTAATTATTAGGATTTTAAAAGGAAGGGATAGTATCTTGCAAGGTGATTTATTTTTTAGACATCATACTTAGAAAATCTGTGGCAAATAATGAGTGTGGAAACTTATGTTATAGCTACTCCAAATCCTAGAGAAATAACTGCCTCATTAGGCTGTATTTGTTTCTATTTTATGATAATAATGGTGCATGTCTGAGAAAATAAAACCTTGTAATACACCAAAGGTGCATGCTGAGATAGCTGTATCTTTTTTCAAATGTGTAACAAGGTGAAGAAAGAATCTATGTTATATATTTACTCGTAGACTTGTTCTCAGCAGCAAAATCTATGTCTGGTGTTAGAAAGAGAATTGCACATAATCGTTATTAAGTATTTGCAGCAAAAAACATTTCTTAGTTTCTCCTTTCCTGTAATGTCTTTATCTACCTTTCTATTTTACCAAAACCAAAATATCAATATCTTTCCTAACACATTTTAGATAATAAAGAAAATTGCTACTTTTCATGTCCTATACAGTTTTTCCTTTTCTTAGTAGAGACAAAGGAGTTTATTGTCTAGCTGTCCACTTTCATTGTTGTTGATGTTAAAATTGTTTTCTGATTTGTGTATTTCCTGAATGCCTGCAATGTACCGAGCGTTAGAGAGAATTCATGCAAGGCTCAATGGATGTTGTTTGAGAATTACCTTTGTTAGGAAAGCAGTGAATTAACACTATGGTGTCTGACCAAGTTATGATATTTAAGTTTCCAAGAATATATTGTTAATTAATGTTTTATCCCTAGAGTTAATGCCACATAAATATTCAGTTTATTTGCTCATTCATATCAATATTGTACTCTCCATGAAAAAAAAAAAAAAAAGCATGCCTCAGAGAGCAGAACCAAGAGCACACAGCCAGAATTCATGAGAACTCATCTAGGAACTTTTAACATGTGCCAGTCTGAATTTCAAAATTACTACTGTCAATGATTTTTGTCTCTCATGCTCCCCATTTTTGAACATAAATGTCAGTAATGACTGTCATATATCTATACCACCACTGTGTTTTACATGTATACCCAAAAATAATTAAAAATATAAAATAAATTTTAAAAAATCTTTTATTTCATAGGTGTTCATGTTAAGAGGAACTGTACTCAAGGTGCTACATGTAAGTTCCTAGAGCTGAGGAACTTTATCCTGATCCAGACATGATTTAAATGATGAGAACTGAATTTCAACTAAATATTGTGATTGATGGGGCTTTTGTGAGCTTTTCTATGGATGAAAGTATTTTAACTGTAGGAAAAATATATACAATATATGGTCAGAGTACAAAGTGTGTTTGTTGAAAAAAAATTCTACCAAGTTTTGGATATTCTCCCCCTCAAGAGGTAGGGCTTAATTTCTGTCCTCTGGCTTCTTAATTATGAAGCAATTAGAGAACTGCTTCATAATACAGTATAGGGGACACAACACAATATTACAAATTTAAACATCATATTAATAACTCATTAAGCTATATCAATAATTATAAGTAACTGATAACTCCAATTAGTCATCAGGAAAATGAAAGTTGAAATCAATTCATCCCAGTAAAATAGTTAAAATTCAAAATAATGGAAATACTAAAATTCAAAGACTAATTACATGTCACGTTTGAGATTGTATTACAAAATGACTACTATTTTTATCACTCTGTGTGTGTGTATGTGTATCTCCTTCTTTCCTGGATTACTCATTGTAGGGAAAGCTGTTTTGAAGAGCCTTTAGAACTGAATCCTTAGGCTGAGAGAAAAGTGAATGTGTTTGAAAGTATATTCCAATTTTGTTTTGATTTCTCTTGGGTAAACAACTAGGATATGAGTCATTGGATTGTATGGTAAATGCTTGTTTAACATTATGAGAAACTGTCAAATTGTTTTTCAAAATAGTTACACCATTTTATGCTCCTGGTGAAAATGAATAGGAGTTGCATTTGCTCCCCATCCTCACCATCACTTTGTATTTCTGGTCTTTTGTTTCTTAACCCATTTGACTGGGGATGAGGTAGTTTCTACTTGCAAATCTCTGATGACTGATCGGAGCAATTACCCAACAGTAATCATTACTTATTTATATGTTTTAATGTAATTACTGATACTATGTTTAAACATGTCACCTTCCTGTTTGTACCTTTTGCTTATCTGCTCCTCTGTTGCTCTTTTCCTGCCTGCATTTGGGAAAACCAAATGTATTCCAGTGCCCCATTCTATTTGTAAAATGATAATTACAGATCCACATGCACACAAACCTCCACATGCATGATATTCTCAGATCTTTTAGTATTTTTCATCAAAATTAGAAATTTTTAACCATTATTTCTTTAAATATTTTTTCTGCTAACATTGTACTTTCTTCTCTTACTGATACTTCAGTTATACGTATGTTGGATTATATGATGTTGTGATACTAGCCTCTGAGATTCTGTTCATTTTTAATTGATCTTCTTTTTTCAGACTGGAATATTATATTCTAAGTTATTTATTTGGTAAATACCTTTTTTTTAACTATCTCCTTTTTGCTGCTAAATCCATTCAGTGCCTATTTTTACTTTCATTCTCTACCTTTCAGATTTAGAGTTCTCATTTTTTCTTTTGTCTTTGTTATTTCATTCCTGCTTTCATAGTACCATAATATGTAACTTATTTAAAAGTAATTATTAAAACTACCTTAAAGTCTTCATGTTTTAGGTTTGGCAACTCTTCTATCTGTAGTTTGCTTTTTCTAACTGTTTTCCCATTCTTTGTTATGAATTTCTTAAACAAAATTATTAATATGATGATTTTGTATTAAATACCAGACACGTGAACAATGCCTTGCATAGGCTAGGGACTCTTCTTCCTTCAAAGAGTTTTGAATTTTGTTTTAACATTGGTTGACCAACTCGAACCTTTAAATTTTCTGGTATATAAACCTGAACTTGTCTTGGCTCGGTCAATGCTGTATTAAGTGCAAATCTAGGAAAGCTCAAAGCATTTCCCAAGCCCCTACCTCAGTATCCAAACTCTGTCTCCTCTAACAATCTTGTTGAGCTTGCTTTCAGTCTTTGTTAATGAGACTTGAAGAAGTCTCATAGAATATGAATAGTTCATATTCTAGGGCATTTTTCTTATTCCTATCTTATTTTAGCTAGATACTAGGGTTGTCAGATATTAACAAGATATTTTCACTCTAGAATGAATGAACTCCCAACATTCTTTGCAATGCTCTTTGTGTAATCTTGCAATCTCTAGTTCTACTAATAACCTCTTTGGTGATCTTGATAGAGTATGTGATACTACCTGTGTTCTGCCAATAAGTTGAAAGAGATTCCTACATGTAGTTCTCAAGGCCTATCTCCTTCCAGTTTCATATTTCTGGCCTGATCCACAGATTCCAGTCACTTCACTTGTGACAATGTCTGGTCATTGCCACTGCACATAGAAAAAACATCATATAAGGCTCAGGTACGGTTTCCTTGAGTGCTTATTAAGTGCTATGGTTTGAATGTTTTTGTACCCTCCAAAATTTATGTTGAAACTTGAAACTTTATACCCAGTGCAACAGTATGGCTTTTGGGAGGTGACTGAGTCATGAGCGGGCTTCACCCTCAGGAATGGAATGAGTGACGCTTATAAAAGGGCTTGATTGGAGGAGTTTGCTCCTTTTTGCCCTTCCACCAGCTGCCAAGAAGGAGAAAGTGTTCTTCCCACCAGAGACTACAGTGTTCAATCACCATCTTGGAAGCAAAGAGAAGCCCTCATTTGGTAATCAGATCTTCCAGTGCCATGATCTTGGACTTCCCAGATTCCCAAAACAGTGGGAAGTAAATTTCTGTTGCTTACAAATTATCCACTCCGTGGTTTTTCATTACAGCAGTGCAAACAGACTAAGACACAGATTAATTGTCCAAGACTGGAGAGGTATATATGCTTTGGCTTAAAAGTTTTCTTTCTCTCAGAAAAATAAGTTTTGTGCTTTCTGTTTTCTGTAGCCCAAAAGACAGTTGCTCATATATATTTTTTGATATAGACTCCCATAGACATTTATAGTGTTATATATGTCTATGATGAGGGTGGCAGTGTTTTACCAATGAATTTATCAAGGCAAGTATAAATATATATTTTAAAGTCTATGAATCAGAACCCAAATAAGAAGTTGTACACATTGTAAATGGCTCAAATGTTTGTAAACCTATTTTAGTTGATAGGTCCTATCTCCTTTTCTCTTTCTATAATGGCATTAAGAAACTAGGTTATTTGCCCTTTGTCCTATAGTTAACATTTAACAGATTGCAGGTGGTATAATGTAATTTACATAATCTTCTGTCCACTACATTGGGAATTGATTCCAGGGGCTTGATTAGATTTAGAATCAATATTTATAAAATTATTACATCATATGTAATGTTTTGTTTTTCTATCTGCAAGCAAGTAATGACCAGCTGTTTTTCTTTCCTAAAGTTACCAAACTTTGAGGCTCTCTGTCTAGATTCATTAGCAGTTTCACAGTGGTGCTATTCTAATTGTGTCATTCTTTTCTGTTTCTAAAAAGAAAATTTCCCGATCTACTATTTTATTACTCATTAGTATGCTTGTATAGAAAACCCAGGATAAGTGCTTCAATCTTTCCCTTTATTTACCACCACCTTTTAAAAAAAAAAAGAGTTTGTTCACAATCCACAACTATTTCTGAATGTTCTTTCTGAGCAGCATCATATTCTTCTGATACCATAGTTAATCCAGAGAACTCTCTTAGGATCTTTCAATTTTTTTTTTTTCATGTAAGTCAGTATAATGGTTGGAAATCTTCCCTGCCTTTGGTGTTTTCTGAACCCTAGTCTACCCTTTCAGTATTTTGATATCAAGGGGAAACTGAGATGTCTCAAATTTATATCTTGTCTCACTTCTGTACTCTATTTCTGGCTTCCATTCAAATTTACGTCCTTATCTCTATCCTGGTCTTTATCCACATTATTGCAAAGAGAAAAGTCCTTATGCTGGCTGTCGGTTTTGCTAAATCATATAACCCTGCTGATATTTATAAAATATAAGTTTAAGAATATCATATCTTTCTTTATGTTTAAATGGGAATTTGGGAAATTCAGAAAACTCCTTTTTAAAAAATAAAAGAAATAAAGCTTGGATTTTGCAATTATGTCTTTGAAGACAAATCAACTTTAAGTGACAAAGAAAACAATCCTCTTTATTAACTCAGTGGTTGGGATGTTATAGAGCAAAATGACTGGAGGGAGGGTATAAATAGGTTTATGAAGTAAAAAAATATTATGACCATTATACTTAACTATGAACCCCATTATATGTGCTTCAATCTTCTGCAGATCTGATGTACTACTGAGTTGTTTTTAATGATAACTGCATAGTAGCATGGAAACAGGAACTTAGTAAGAAATCAGGAGATTCAGGTGCTAGTCATGATTTGTTCCTAGCCCTGCCACTATACATTGTATGGTGTATATAGTTAATATATGTCTAACGCAAAACATATTAATGCATATTGCTTCATTTGTTTTCTGTGACATCATTTCTATATGTGAATAGACGTTACTTGTAACAGATAAGCTCGACCATGTACTCTCTAAATTTTTTATTTTATAAGCACAGGACAGTCTTGAATTTATATTCAGAGTTTTTGTTTTCTTGTATTTTTAGTCATAGCCTGAAACAGATTGATCCTTTTATTCTAAACTTACATGCTTTTAAAAAATGTGAAGAACTAGGAGGCACTGTAACTACATAGTTCCATTTTATCAAAACTCTTTCAAACACTAAGATAACTTATTTACAAACATATTTCACAGACTTTACTTGAATTTTACTTATTGAAGATCACATCATAATCTTCCTGATCAAGGAGGCATTAAAATAACTTTTATGTATCTGTGATTAAAATGTTTTTGAACATCATCGCCTATCCGTAGGTGATATGGTTTAGCTCTATGTCCTCACCCAAATCTCACATTGAATTGTAATAATCCCCATGTGTCAACATAGGGACTAGGTGGACATAATTAGATTATGGGGGCGGTTCCCCCATGCTGTTCTCATAATAGTGTGTGAGTTTTCAGGAGATCTGACAGTTTTATAAGCATCTGGCATTTCCCCTGCTGGCACTCATTCTTTCTCCTGCTGCCCTGTACCTTCTGCCATGATAGTAAGTTTCCTGAGGCCTCCCCAGCCATGTGGAACATGAGTCAATTACGCCTCTTTGCTTTATAAATTACCCAGTCTTGGGTATTTCTTCATAGCATCATGAGAACAGACTAATACAATGGGAGTAATTGAGTTTCAAAATCTATTCCTTTTATGTATTTCTTCAAAATACCCTATTTTATTAAAATTTCCTGTTTTATGGATTTGACTATTAATTCATAGGAATTTATTTATTTATAGTTTTTCTTGAGTGCTCTATTTTTATTTCCATTTTAGTTTCATTTAAATACAATAGAATTTTTAAAACTTTGGATTTTTTTATAGGTCTTTAAGTGTGTGGCTATTAGATAAACCTCAATATTAATGTGGATAATTCTGATATTTAAAATCTCATAAAATTCCAGAACTTCATCTCACTTCTGAAATGTTTTAGGTTACAAGTAAATATTTGTTACTGCAGGTTCAGTGGCATCTATAATCATCTCCTTGCTCATAGAAATGCTAATAAAAGTGAATTAAGTGAATAAACAAGAAATTCTGAAAGAAAAGCAAGTATCAAAAAATAATTCATGGCCAGGCATGGTGGCTCACGCCTGTAATCCCAGCACTCTGGAAGCCAGGGCAGGTGGATCACTTGCGGTAAGGAGTTCAAGACCAGCCTGACCAACATGGTGAAACTCCATCTCTACTAAAAATACAAAATTAGCCAGATGTGGCAGCAGCTGACTGTAATCACAGCTACTCGGGAGGCAGAGGCAGGAGAATAACTTCAACCCAAGAGGCAGAGGTTTCAGTAAGCCAAGATCGCACCATTGCACTCCAGCCTAGGCAAGAAGAGTGAAATTCCAACTCAAGTAATAACAACGACAATAATAATAATACTAATTCTTAAGAGTCCTCAAGTTCTTAATGTCTCCTGACAACAAGAGCAAAATGCAGAGTACAATAAAGGGAAACTGCAGTCACACCTGTGGTAGCAAGGACGGCAGACAGAGTGTGTAAGATAGTTAGCTGGCCTTCAACTAAACAGACCTTCAAATGAGCCCCAAATCAAAAGTTAAGTGTGGTACTAAATCATCTCCTCTAACCTTAGAACCATTACTTTAACTCTAAGAACATGATTCTTAGAAGGTACATATTACACATTTTAGAGATGGAATGAATGTTCTAAAACTGCAGTTAAAAACAAATGTATGTCTTTTCCAGGATATCCAGGGAATACCTGTTGTTCCTAAATATGAACATTTCCACACAACTTAGCTCAAGATAAGACAGATAAGCAGTTAATCTGCTCTATAGCCTTCTGAATTACTTCTTGATTAGAAGAGAAAATGACTAAAGCATTATTTGATGAATGCTCTTTGCTTTCATAAATCCACTTTAATGTTACATTTCTAGAGTATCTAATGCATTGCATTACTTCTAAAAATTTATTCATAAAACATAACACATATGATGAATATTTTCACCACACATAAAATGCATTCCTAATAGAAGAGCAATATATTTTATATGAATCTTAAATAGCCTTATTAGTTGGCAATAATATTTCTGGATAGTATGAGAATAAATTCCTATAATGCAAATTTTTAATTTATATTTTTAAAATTCACTCAGCATATTTAATTAAATATTCACTCTCTTGAGTTTATAGATATATTATTTATCTTCAAGTGCACCTGATAAACATTGATTTTGTTTTCTATTCTATATAAATAGTGAGCAGGAAAGTAGAATACGGAAAAAATGTAGAAGCCATACATGTGAAAATGGCTTCAAATTACGGTATCAGATTACGTACGGGTTTGAAAAATTAAGACGATGCCCACATGAAAGAACACACTCTCAGAGCAGAATTAAGTATATACATTATCAGGCCATGAAAAACTAGGGTAATCTCTCCCGTGATGTAGCTCCTTTTTATCACTGAGAAATGAAAATCTAATTTTCATTGCTATAATGCCAAATATACTTTAGTCTTAATTAGCTTTGCCTCTGATGACTTATCTTAGTCGAGGAAAGCTAACCTCAAGTCCTTGCCCTGGCAGCTTTCCTTTCCTGTGATATTGGGGCAGGAGAGTCCTGACAATCTGTTAAGTCACGGGATAAGGAAACACACACACACACACACACACACACACACACACACACACACACACACACACGCGTGCACGTGCGCACGAGCGAGCATAAGGCTTAGAGCAAGAAATACCCTACAATGGTGGGCAGGACACTGATGGGTGGATAGCAAGCTGCAGGGGAAGAGTTTACAAAAATAGAAGTACAATATCAAACTAATAATAATGTATTTCAGTGTTTTGCAGACTTAGAAAACAGTTTCCCCACCTAAAGCATTACAAGTTATTAAATTCTTTCTGTCCTCAAAAGTCAAGATGATTTTATTGGTATTTTACTTTTCTGTTATTTGTGCTATGAAAGCCCTATGTGTTTTTTTCAAAATAGAAATTTCTATTAAAATTTAAACCTGTTATTTCAAATGACACTGCTCCAGATTTGGATGACTTGTCTCATCTTTTCCACTTGAAGAATCAAGATGCAAGTATCTACTAGTTGTTTTCTTTAATTGCACATTAGCTGCCAGAGCGATCAAGCCTACATTTGACATGCTTAGAAGAAACACTTAAATCCTATGGGAAAGAAGGAAGGAAGGAAGGAGGGAGGGAGGGAGGGAGAAGGCGGGAGGGAAGAGGAGGGAGGTAGGGAGGGAGAGGGGAGGGACAGGGAGGAAGGGAGGGACGGACAGAGGGGGAAAGGCGAGGAGACGGGAAAGGGAAGGAGGGAATAAGAAAAGAATGAAGGGGAAAGGAAGGGAGGTAAGTAGAGAGGAAGATTCTGGGCTTGCTTTTACTGAAGTTCAGTAAGGTGGTGTTCAGCTATCTGGGAGATAACACTTGTGAATTGGGATAAAAAGGTAATAAACCAGTGTTTCCTAAGAAAGACGCTCTGAGCCATACAAGTAAGATATTTGACATATAATGTGCCCACTTCTCAAATCTACTGAAAAGTAATAAATGAGTCACACGTACATCAGGAAAACCCTCACTTAGGCAAAAGGAATGTTTTCGTACATAAATTCAACTTCCACATCTTTGTATTGAATTTAGTGGTAAACTTCATTGTTTTTAATAAAATAGGGGATGTTTTGTTTCTAATGCTACATTTTGTAGTAATGAAGTGATTTTGATTTCTTTAAAGTTTGTAGGTTTTATTATTAATCAAAGAAACATTATTGTTTTCTGGTATTATTGTCATACAAGGAAGATATGTTCTACAGATTTTTTTAAATTAACATTGGAAAAAACACAATTAATAAATATGTACCATACTTTAAAAATAGATCCATTTTCAAGGGATTCATTAAGAAAAAAGCATGACATGTCTATTATATATCTCCTAAAAAATTGAAGTACTCCTTCATTCCGGAGTTAAATTTATTAATGGGTTTAAATCAATTAAAATTAAACTAATACTCAAGGATTCAGAAATCAGTGCTTGAAATACTAGCTTGAATATGACTTTTTAAAATGTCCTGTGTGCTTTTGAAAACCATTATTAGCACAGTATATTCTGCCTAAATATATTGTAGTATCTGTTTCTTAACCTCTGTGGATATGATTAGCACAAATAACTCATCATGAGTAGCAGATTTTAGAAATAAAGCTCTGATGCCTTCATATGACCATATTGCTATTAGCTCATTTTTCACATGCTGATAGACACAGGTTGTTTAATTAAAAATCAGCCTTATTGAGGCATAGCTACATTTCTGTCAGACAGAAATCTGGTGGAAAGATTTAGCAGCTGTATAAATAAGATATTCTCTAGGAGTTATGATTCTTTTTATTTTTTACACAAATTCTTTCAAGAAATATGTATATCTCTTTTTATTAGTGTATAAGAGAAAAAAACTATTTTCCTTAGAAAATCCACTGTCACACATATTGGTATTTTTACTACCTTAATAAAACCCTAGGGATTTGCTTTAAAGGACATCACATTATAGCTTTTTCTTTGAGAGAATGCAACAGTGAGCTTTAGTTAAACAAAGAATTATGCCTCTTCATTTCAAATGAATTTAGTTTAAATATAGTAATTCGAAATATAAGTTTAGGCAGAATTTTAATTAGCTTGTAAGCCCTGGGATGTACTTCTCTGTAATGCTGAGTGTTTAGGGTCTCTACTTTCAGACACACTCATTATTGATTTTAGCATGATAAGGAGCCTTGTCTTTCATACATTTTGAAGTTAAAGAAATAAAATCCTTGTGCGATCTCTCCATTTTATATTAACTCTTCATTACCTGGACATTATCAACTGATTCAGAAATTCAGAAAGATCCAGTATTGTATTGACAAAGTTTCAAGCTAAAACGAAATTAGAACATGAAAGTTCTAGAGGATTGGATGATTTGTTGGGAAACACATCTCTGCATCTGGGGAAACAGTTAAGATAATAAGCACTACCTCCGATTAAATTCACATGGTGCATTACAAGACACAGTGCAAGTAAAAGAGGATATATTAGCAGCTGTATTAATTACATAGTGTAAAGAGCTACTAATGTTTTTTGAGCTTTATGTGTTTGACACTGGTCTTTAATATGCACTTTCTTCTTAAATACAAAAGCCTATGGTGGGGTATATTTTGCAGTGAAGAGCAACTCTATACACGTAATAATCACATAAACAGAATCAAAGACAAACACCACATGATATCTCATACATGCAGAGAAGGCTTTCCACAAAATTCAACAGCCCTTTAGGCTAAAAACTCTCAATAAACTAGGTATCAGTGGAATGTATCTAAAAATAATAAAAGCTATTTATGACAAACCCACAGCCAATATCATACTGAATGGGCAAAA